>KZ308757.1:445872-462718 GCA_000376725.2 Ladona fulva | reverse complement strand
TGATAATGTTTACTCTTTATGTAATATTGACTACATACTGGATGTATGGTATTTATGTGTCTAAAATATAGATCTGTGTATGATTGTTTCGCTTTTTTGTAAGTTTATCTTCATTTTTAATTTTTTACTTTTGTGTTATTATATAAATGTACAGAGCGATTTTTAAATGCAAAAATGATTATGTTTATATATGTATATATTGACTGAGTATGTATGAATGGAAATCATGTTTCTTACCATCTTTTTAGTTATGACTATCGGTAGGTTTGCGCAGGTTTTTCACACCCCCCTTCTTAGTGGGTGTTTTCCTGCAGTGGATAAATTTTTTTTTCCTAAGAATTTTCTTAGGTTTTTTACATCCACATCTCTTCTCATTTTTTCATGCTATCTCTTAAATTTGATTATATATATATATTGTATGACGATGGGTTAGATGGAAGAGGAGACTTTTAGTCTCAATCTCGCCCGAATAAAGACGTATTATTATTATTATTATATAATTTAGTCATAAATGCCTTTTCCTTGCCTGCAGTTAACTTCTTTGATGCACTTTACTTCCTATTTATCAACTACTTCCTATTACGTGACAGAACTTAGCTATAAGTGTTTCTTCTTATCTACTTCAAAAGAACAAAGAAAAATTAAATTTTTTGTGAAAGAAAACGAGATAAACATTTTTCTAGGTGGAAATTTTCGCTATATCTATGGCAATGCACGTGTGTCGCGTGGTTGCCTAACTTCGATTTTCAGTTGCAAATTTTGCATAAACAAAGGCGCATTGATTTGAACGGCCGAACAAGCGTCTGTTATTTTGGTGCAAGGAAAGTGTCCTGAAATTTTCGTGTAAATCCGTGTTACACAAACCTGACGTGCTCCTTGTTAGTTAAATATTTAAGCTCATGAAAATTATTACCTTAGGTTTCTACGGCTTTCCTCGTCGTGGTGACACTTGCTCCTGCAAATAGTGTGTGCTGTTCTCCAATTGAATTTTCCTTTTTATACCTTCTGTATTTGTCCAATTCAGTCGAGTAAATGAACTTCATCGGGGTACCTCCTTATTATAATAGGCCCTTTTTACATACCCTCTTTACCATATCACGCTTAAATTACCTCTTTCCCTTCTTTCAATTGGAAAAAAATGAAAGAATAAATGCATAATACATTAGGGATAAGAGTAGCTGTCAATCATGCTTTTCCCGCTCTGAAATAACCGACAGTTCATTTTATTTTCAACAAATATGTTTTATATCTCTACAAATAATTGTTTTATAAACAAGATCTAATTAAAATGCCTTACATTATTTACGTCGATTAGTTTGGGGATATGTTGTGAATTGCTTACGTTGACGGCGTTAATAGATCATTCATATTAAATAGGAAACTCTGAAATAAAGAGAAAATTAGTTGGATCACCCGGATAGACAAGTAGGTACTGTTTTTGCCTTTGGTGAAAGGTGTCGCGGGTTCGATTGCCGATGAAAGCCCTTGTCTGCGAAATGACCTCATATTTCCAAACACTTCGAAAATTACTACTATTATTATAATCATTGTTATAAAAGGTACTAGTCGTAAAAGGAAAAATTATTGAAAAGGAAAAATTATTGAAAGTACAGGGTGGAAGGGACCTAAGCCCGAAAACGCGTTTGTTCAGGAAAAAAAACTTGGAATAACGGATCTGAAAAACGTGTACTTGAGCCGGCAACCGTACCCAAATATATCACTTTTCGGGCGATTACTTTAGCCAATGAAGCTATTAAGCCAGAGCATTCAAACAAGCCGGTTTGGGAAACTTTATACGCATGGGCGAAGGATTTTGCCCGACTATGCGTCATCGTCCATGGCCATGCTCCTCGTTGACGCACCAGCCAAACAAAATGGCGAAAAGGAGAGCCCCCGTTTAAGAATAACAAAATAATAGTATAATAATAATATTAAAAGGATTTTATTAGGGCGAAATTGAGACTACCGAGTCTCTTCTTACATCTAACTCTTTTTCATATAAAATTTATAGGAGATAGTTTGAAAAGAGTACACAGGAGAAAAGTACTTAAGGGTAAAAACCATTAGTTTGCACTCAGGAAAAATACACAACCACAGGAAAACACCCACAAGAAGGGGGTGTGAAAAACCAGCGAAACCTAATTATAGTTTAGTAAGTTTTTAAGAGGTAGGTTAAATCATATCTGAAAGGAAAACAAAAATGATACAAAGTATTTCTTAGACATGAGAGAGAGGGCAAAAGGTAACTATGTACGTTAGGTGTGAACCTAGGAAAATAACCAAGGGAAAGCGGACGTGAAAAATGTTGACAGGACCAAGACTAGCACCCGGATCTTCCAGTTTTCGCGTGAACATTGCCAACTAAGTCTTCCAAAATGACATTTGTTCGTTCAGGCTAGATTGACTACAGCATCCGTCCGAAAAAGTAAGATCCGTGTTTGAGTGTCTCTCCTGTCAAATTTTTTTCTTGTCCATTTTTCTTTGGAAATATTTCTGATTTCATTATCAGCTGATTTAAAATTTCACATATATTTCCATCACAATTGCATTTTCTGAATTTTTAAGCGCATTCACTTTGCCCTCAATTGGGAAAATGTGGCGGGAACATATTTCTCATTGGCAGTATCACGAAGAGGAGTTCCCTCGATAAAAAATATTTTGCAACGATTCAGCATTTAGGCCTATATCATCTGCGAAACGCAAATGACTGATGTGCTCTCCATTGATCCGTAGGCCTCTTTCCTCCCAGTCTAATCGTAAGATTTTAAAGACTTCTTCCAGAACGGCTGTAAAAAGAATTGGTGAAAGGCAATCGCCTTGTCTCACTCCCTTCTCAATCCGGAATTCCTCTGTTTCTTCATGCAGCATTACAGAGGCTGTGGCGTCCTTGTAGATGCTGCGTAAAAGTTGGATGTACTTGGTATCTATCCCTTCTTTCTCCAGTGCCTCCAGTGTGGAGGAGGTACTTACCGAGTCAAAGGCCTGGACATCCAGCTGTGCTTAAGATAACAGAATATATGGTGTTTCAAAATCTATATAAATGTAATGTTGATACACTTTCATGTATCCATTCTACCCTATTCATATATGGTATATATTTTATTAGACTTTTATTAGAGAGTATGGGAAAGCTTATTTTTCATTTATGTTTGTCCTAGCCATGTATATGGCGTTGGTATTATGAAAGCTTCTAAATCATGAGAGATGTTGAATTCACTTTTATCCACTTTGGTCACACCTTTTTGTATCACATTAAAACTGTTATTGTGCTACACTAAAGAGGACCTTTCCACATCATTCTGGCTGAAGTAGTAAAGGTAAATTATCTCATATTGCTTGGTAAACCTCTTTGCCTCTTCGGAGCTTTTCATGCTGATTTTGGTAGCTTATAGTTTCGACATAACCATTGGCGCTAACTGAGGCGAATTTTAGTATATGAAATTGTACTTAACATAGGTGAACATCGAAAATGATAGAGTACAAATTTAAAGATGCAAATATCGTTTGAAACACAACAAAAAAATTCTTGGCTGCAAAACTTTTTGGGACGGAAAATACGGACAAACTCTTATTTATGTTATCTGTAAGGAATATGAACTTATATAAATGATCCATATGATCCTATTATATTATTCTTTCTTCTGAAACCAAAACAGCAAGTTAGGATGGATACTTCATTCACATGGCGTGAATAAAGTATCCATTATCAATAGAAAATACGCTAGAAAATTGTAAGGTAATATTTCTTTAAAATTGGTACTTAGTTCATTCAAAGTATCAAGGTAAAAAAAGGACACCAAAAGCATTGATATAATCATCCTTTTAGGCAAGGGAATTCCAATGCTGGGGCTTCCGGATGGCTATATAACGTGTTCGACCGATGATAGCGGTCCCGGATTTGATTCCTAGTTCGGAGGACTGTGTGCGAAATGAACACAACTCTCGAAGCACTTTTAGCAATACTATTACTATAATTCCCATAGTGCCCGTAAAATCGCTTCCGGATAATTCGGAATTGTGGCTATTGTCATGAAATGCCTATATTAAGACTCAGAAAATTGAAATATGGTTTTTCTCAAGCTGTTAGATTATAAATTCTATTTTATTTGGGCGGATTTCGCGGAAAGACATTCTTAAGGATTGGAGATAAGCAAAAGTTCCTTCTTTCTTTCCTTTCTTCCTCTTAGATTGTAATTACAGGGATGTCTACTGGGAAAAATAAAACTTTTATTGCCGTGTTACAATATATTAAACAAATACAGCCTACATGAAGTTACATCGCTTTAGGAAATCTACTAATGCAGAAAAACACTGACCGTTGTATAAGTCAGATTTCTATTGGTTGTATCGAAAAATAGGATTAAAAATTTCAATGCTCAAATTATCAAATACGATTACAAGTAATGCAAGCACACATATACGGTAAGACAGTTTTGAAGGACTATTGAGGAGAAAGGAAGGTTTTAAGAAATAATTTCATCGGTTATATTTTTGCAGAAAGACAATCGCCTCTAATGCATCCAGCTTTTACTCCTTGGGCTGCCTACAGAGAAGATACGCGGAAAAAGAGCCTAGATGTCCATTTTGTTGCCGACAGACCGCAAAAGCAGAGGATGCATTATTGGTTGGAAGGGCAATCCGCGCATTTCAGCTCGTAGGCCCCTGGTAGCAAGGATGGATCACTTTTGTCCTTATAAATGGTTGAATTTCCTCTTCTTATACCCGTTGATGGCGTTTGAGCAGAAATCGATGGTTGTCAATTTAATCTGGTAAGAATTACAAAGTTTTACCTTCCTTCATACTATCACGATCCTCGTACTGCTACATTCAACAATCCATGGACTAACCTTTTGCATTATTTTCAAAGAGTACATGTCTTTGATTCTTATTTTAGGAAATGTAATGTCGTAATTATTAATGTCAAAAGTGCTTCGACAGCTTAGGTCATTTCGCACGTATGCTCCCACCGGGAATCTAATCCGGAACCGCTTTCACCGAAGTCGAACGCGTAACCCACTTAGCAATCCGAAAGCCCGAAATGTCATTCACCAAACCAAAGGTTAACATATATTTTCTGTTTTAAAACCATAAGAGACTTCATCGAGCTATGTTGATATTACTAGTATGATTACTTGCGCATACTGCATATAAAAATACGTCTAAAAGAGTCTACATCTCTTGAATGTAGCCAGAGAAATTATGAGTTATTAATAATATGATGTTCAGAAGAGTACCAGAGGCTAAGTAGTATTACATAAACCTAAAGTAACAAATCAGAAAGAATAGAGGTATAGCTCAGAAGAATTTCTTTATTGACAGGTCTGAACAATATGCATAATGTAAGATTCTTTAAGATTGCATTTCATTACATCGCGAGACTTTCCATTCATGGTGCAGAAATTACGCTGCACATATCTTGCCAATTTAGAGCAATAAAATGCGTTTAGAAACCAACAAAAAGCCAGAAGTAACTCCCAGTTCTCTAGAAATTGGTTTCCAAAAGCATCTTGCAGTATCCCTTGAGGGAAACGGGATGACGCTGCCTGCCAGTTCCACCAGCACCGTTTTCTCCTTTTCCCATTTCTTGCGGTTCCTCATTGAGATACCACTTCTTACGATGGCGGATGATTTTTTTGTTGAGAAGATGCGGAAGGTGATGCATGCCAAAATGGTTATTATGAACACCAGGGTAGGAAGGCATGTAAGGGTACATCGGGAATCCGTGAGGCATCGGATACGTCTGTGGGTATCCTCCCTCCACAGATCCATACAATTCGTACGTGTTTGATTCACTAATTTCAATGGTCTCGCCGCTACTGCTCCCACTACCACTGTTACTCCCGCTTCCACTGCTACCCCCACCTCCACTGTGGCCACCACTTCCGCTGCTACCCCCACTCCCACTGTGGCCGCCACTTCCGCTGTTACTTCCGCCTCCACTATGGCTGCCACTTCCGCTGCTGCTACCACTTTCACTGCTACTACTACTGCTGCTGCTACTACTGCTACTACTTGGTTGTTCTGTGGTTGTTGTAGGTGTTGTAGGTGTGGTGGTTGTAGGTGTAGGTGTGGTAGTTGTAGGTGTGGTAGTTGTAGGTGTGGTAGTTGTTGTGGCTGTGGTAGTTGTGGTAGGGGCAGGGGTAGTCGTTTCAGTTTCCTCGCTGCTGCTGCTGCTACTGCTACTGCTGCTACCTCCACTGCTTCCCCCACTGCCACTACCTCCGCTGCTACTCCCACTGCCACTTTCGCTGCTACTTCCACTGCTTCCACTACTGCTGCCGTAACTTCCACTGCTTCCACTACTGCTGCCGCTGCTTCCACTGCTTCCACTACTGCTGCCGCTGCTTCCACTTCCGCTTTCACTACTGCCACTACCACTATCTCCTCCGCTATGTCCTCCGCTCATGCCTCCACTCATCCCTCCACCACTGTGTCCTCCGCTCATTCCTCCACCACTATGCCCTCCGCTATGTCCTCCGCTCATGCCTCCACTCATTCCTCCGCCACTGTGTCCCCCACTCATTCCTCCTCCGCTATGTCCTCCGCTCATGCCTCCGCCCATCCCTCCTCCGCTTTCTACGCTTTCTTCAGAGCTGTATCCACTGTTACCATACCCATGCCCATAATTTATGGAAATATCCTGATGACGTTTCAATGCAGCCAGGTAACCTTGGCAGAATGCTACCTTCTTCCTCTTAGGCGTCATGAGGATGAAATTGATCAATCCCTTTTCCCCTGGTATTTTGTATTTTCGTCCGTCGTCTTCGATCCATCCTTTCTCGAATTCCGGATTTAGCAGGTTTCCAGTGTCAGCAGTATCTCCCACTATCAGAGAGATGATTTAAATATGCTTTCAGAGGAAAAGTGTTCCATAATCTAATCCAACTTCAATTACATTGTGATGGCTGGATATCTACGTTTCGTGTTAGTGTGAAAAGAAAAAAACTTTTTCCCAATCAATATTCCATACATTGGCATGATAAAATCAATACGCTTAGCGCAACTTTGTGGAGAGCAATTGCTTAGGAAAAAATGTAAATTTTCTACCCAGTGTAATTGCCACGACCGGTGGATCTGATGATGTTAAATACCATCAAGATTCACTGGAGCCGTGGCTAGTAGGAGACAAAAGACAGAAATAAAATTGACATTTCCCTACGTTGATAAAAAGGATCCTCCCATACCAATACAAGGCGATCTTTAATTCATTATTCCTTCTAATTCCTCACATTATTCTGAATTGTATTCTCATGATTAGATGTAAAGTTATAGAATAATACTATGCTTTAGAAGAATGAAAGTGAAAAAAATCCGTGAATATTGTCGACTAAACACCCGTTTATTTTTAAATAAATCATAATAAAGTTTCATTTTCTCATTTATGTTGCAGCAGAAGTAAGATTCGGAAAAAAGAAGCGCTAAATATTGCATTGAAGCTTCTATACAGTAACCCTCTGTACATGTGCTCCAATGCCATTATGTATGTTTATTCAAGGAACAGTCAGTAACACATGCATTAGTAGTTAATAAGAAAGGTCCTTTATTTAAAGATGAGGAAAATAATGAGGGTCATCGAACCGTAATAATTTCCGTTCTACTTCCGCATAAGTTTCCGGTTCCAATCCGGATTAGCTTCGTCAGCCAACGTCAAACCGGTTTCTTTTCGCATTAAAACAAAATATTATACCAATTTGAAAGTTATTATGAGTAGATTTTAATTGCAGCAAATAAGCATTTTTTTAAAGGTAAAACGAGATATTATAATACAGAGAGATTATGTATTATAATGATAAATGTATAATACATGTATAATAAATGATAAATGTATAATGATAATGTCATTGTAAGTCCTTGTAGCAAGTAGAGACCTATAATTATTTAGGAGTTATTATAGATAAAAGACTTGAAATTTGATGCACATATCAGGAGAATAAGTTCTAATCTAAGGAAAGTTTGCTATCAATTATTTCATATTAAAGATATTATCTCCACCAAGGTGTTGATGTTGATGTACCATGCCCTAGTAGAATCAATCTTAAGATATGGCATTACCTTATGGGGTCTTACCAGCAACATACACAAAAAGGAACTTGTTAACATGCAAAATAAAATAATTAAAATTATATATAGTTCCAGCTCTGGAAATAAGAGCTTAAAAACAAATGAACAGTATAAATACTTAGGCGTACTACCCCTGGAAGAACTCTTGAATTATATTATAATTCAAGAAAACTATTTCAAGAATACCTACAAAAAGGAAAGAAAAAGAGAACATGCAATGGAAGGTAGAAACCTAGGAGTCTATAAGGTGCCCTCTTTCATCAATAAGTTTGGTAGGCATAAAATGGAGGTTGTTGTGTCAAAAATTTTTAACAAACTACCAAATGATCTAAAATTTTTTACTAGTATGTCCGAATTGAAAAGAAAGATAAAGATATATCTTCTCGATAACATTTCTTAATTGTATGTATCTCTTGCATGTATATTAGATTGTATCTTTTGTATTACATATTGTACTGTATAATATTTTGAGCCAGTTTAGTACTGTTTATGTTGTAAGTACTAACGTATATACAACTATTGTAGTAAGTTATATATAATGCATAGTGTCGTTTATACTGTCCAATGTAGTGTTTCTAATGTAAGTAGGTTGTTAAATTAATATCTAATTATATGTTTGTATAATTCTTTGCATCTAACTCATTGTATTTTACTTTGTAAAGTGTATTTTTCCTCTTTTACTAACTCTTAACCGAATACACATGATTTTTGTATGGGGTACACTTGTACAACCTTTTGTATTGAAATTTAATTTTCTATATGTTACTAACTCAGGAACCACCTGATGAGCCAACTCCTGGCTCAGGTGGAACTTATTGTTTATACTTTCTTTTTCCCCCCTAAATATACTTCTTAATATGTGACAAATGTAATGAAAACCTTCTGTGCAATTATTGTAATTCCACTGTCTTTGTTAGTAATGTAAGTGTAATGGAGATAAAGGAAATAAATTCACTTATATACGAAAAAAAAAAAAAAAAGATGTTACATCAGATGAAGTTTCATGTAAAGAATTAATTTTAGGTCGCTGCAAGTCGCTGCTATTCGTATTCAGTATAGCTTTCTCTATTTACACTCAAGTAAAGAGGCATTTTTAGAAACCGAATATCGGAACGGTATAAATAACGTATCCGGTTCCGGTTCAAGTACAAACAATTTCATTATTCGTTTAGGTATCCGTTTACACTGGGAAAATAACCGTATTTTCGGTATCGATTCGGTGCCCTACAATTTAGTCTCTCCCATTTAATTTAGGCAAGCTTACAGAATAATTCTGATCGAAAACTTACGCTTCGATTCTCCCACCAAAGCAGTGTCTCTGCCTACTCTTCGTGAAAGGGATGTCTGCAACGCTGAAATATTTTCGAGATATTACATACTTGCTCTTATTTCATAATATTAGATACAATAGTGAGATCATTAAACCCACTTTCTCTCTGTTTCTGAAAGAACATGGAATTGGATTCTGAAAAAATCACCAGTAATTGCATTAAATGAAACGCCTTCGCTTCAGAATGTTAAAAGAGAGAAATATGCGTACATCAGAGATTCAGGAATGAAAACATCTGAGTTAGAACCATGAATTTACCTAATCAGGTTTGTAATCTTTTATAAGAAAGATGTGATTGTAAAGAGACATTTCTCCACATGTTCTTTGGAACTGAGAAGGCAGTGATTTTGTGGAATTCCATTATCGGAGAAAACACAGGAATTAATATTTTAATTAGGAAAGTAGATTCTGTTTTGACATAAGTCACTAAATCAACAATATATAAAGTTGCGACTAGTTTTCACGCACGAGCGTAATCGTCAAGTCCCTTCATTTTCTTACGTACTACATCGGAGTTAATGATATACAAGTTCCACTTTTCTGTTCAAAATTTGATTCCTGTTTTTTTAGTTTAAAAATAAAAACTGCCGATTTTAAGAAACAAACTGTTTGGAGCTGCACATTTACCAATTATTCTTAGGTAATAAATGTTGTTATCAAAGCAAACGTTAGTTATAGATCTTGAAATAGGAGATAGATTATTTCACTTGTTTCTATTCTAGGATGCAAGCTGTGACCATCCAATCTATTATTTTATACAATGGATAATCAAGTTATTAGCTGAATAACAGCCTAATTAGAGGTTCCACAGAAAACAACAGAACAACAAGTCATACCAAAGTTGTATCATCCCTATCTAACCATGTAATATGAAGATATTTGTTTTTTTTTTATTTGGTTGGTATTTTATCAGAGGTAGACCGAAAGAAGTACACGTTTTTCCGCGCTCTTTATAGGAGTGCTCTTTGAAGTTTTATTTCTCTAAAAGCATCCACTCAGTCAATAGAAAATTTCAATATAATATCAAAACACGTACTAAAGAATTGGGAACAAACAGTAATTTCCACAGAAAATATTGTATTTTTGCGACCAGTTTCGTCTACGGAACTGTAAGTAGACGAAACTAGTCGCAAATATATAATATTTTCTGTGGAAATTACTGACTGTTTGTTTGGCTAAATACGAAGTTACGGATAATTTTTGTAACGGAACTAAAAGTTTCTACCGATTATCTGAAACAACATTTTCTCAGCAATAGATGGACGTGAAAATACTAAATAGGTCTCGTTGTGAAGTTTTTGGTAGGAGTACTCAAAAGGATATATATTACCTTTAGTACAATCGGCAATCTTTTATGTAAGAATTTATGTTTAATAGGGTGGTAACGCGAGCGTTACGCAAGAATTACTCCATTGTGTTACGTTGTATTACGATCGATTGTGGATGCTATTAACATAATAATATTTTAAAGGTATTTTAAAGAATCCAATTATGACAACTACTGTTAATTTATCAATATCTATCCATACCATTTACACAGGTTTTAAGTTAATATCATTTCAATCAGTATCCATACCATTTTTTATAGGTGAGGATTCCGCAACCAAGAGAACGCTCCAACAAAATAATATACCAATTCCCAGAGTTTTCAGATTCGACATCTGTAAAATAAGCATTAAATTAAAATTATTTAGAATTAAGTCTGTTATTATGTGCGCTTTCTTGTTCTTCTGCTCACTTTATCTTGTTTAAACATACTATCGCACTTAATAAAAAAAAGATGCGATCCATTATCGTTAGGATGATGATTTTTTTTAGGAGTAGGTACACAACGTTAAAACTACTGGTGAGTTAGCTAGAACGATTAAATGTACTTTAACGTACGTAATTCACAAATTCAGCATCAGTGAAGACGAGAAAAACATCATCATTAATTTATCTGTCACATACAGATGCTGCTCCGCCATAAAGGATGTCACTGATTTGTTTATTTTAGATCGCAAAGACCCTCGGGAAACTGCCTGAATATATCAGATCTCAACCTTAACTATCACGTGTTCCATCCCATTAGGTTCCGAAATCCCAAGTTTTTCCAAGAAGCCATTTCGCCAATTTTTGGAAATTTTTTGAAGCACTTCCCTAAAAGATGGAAGGTTTATACCAGAGATGAAATACAATTTGTTCTCATTATTTCCGAAATAGCGATAAGTCACTCCATTTTCTCTTTTTAAAATACCATTAAAACTTGAAATAAGGGAAAATATTCTGAAGAATATCCCAGTAAAATGATATTAGAAAAGCTTTTTACGCGGGAAAATTACGTAGCTTTAGTATTTGTGTTAGAATCTAGTTTCCTTTCATTCTCCAATCCATTCTGCTCTGTGGTGGTATTGTGTACTTTACGTGGAAACCGTGAATGAAATTAAATATTAATGTGTATGATGTTGATTCAATTTACATTTTAATCCTTCTCTTAAATAACATCTGCAGAATGCATGCAAGTTTCGTTTGTATTACTTCGTATTATCTTATGTATTTCGGATGCTAGTATATTGTTGAAGAAGAAAGAGAGAAGAAGGCTTCTAGGACCTAATCTTGCGTATTATTCATTCAATGAACTCATCAAACGCTAGCCTAGGATAAACTGTCCCTTCAATTAAAGTTGAAGAAAAGAGGCTTGTCTTCTATTACGAAGCATCCATATTGTAAAGGTATCCACTTGATGGCTCTTATAACGGGTTTTGCTCCACCATTGGCTACGTTTTATACGAACATTGTTACACGGTTAGCCGTTATATAGCCTATGGAAGGAAGTGTAAAAACAACGAACTCCCTAATCTAACTCCGTACCTTGAAAGAGACCAGTAGCTATCTGTTTTCGCTAAAATCTCTTTGATCTGTCCTCATACGAGTATGTCGCGTTCGCTGAGTACGGGATGTCGCGTATTGCATCATGAAAATCGGCACTTTAAAGTATCTGAAACAGCTTTTGCTTATTCTCAGTTCTTCCATCCGCGACTAAGTCCTCTCGTTCGGATTCCAACCCGCGCAACAGTGCCCAAGCAACGGACGAACGAGCGAAAAATAAGCCACCTCTTTGACTTTCGATTGACACAACACAACGCGGTCCTACCTGCTGACCCCCACTACATGTGAAATGTGCAATTTAAATGATATATAACTACTGGAAAGAACGCCTAAGTTACTAAAGGTTCGGAGAGAATGAGGTTTATCAAGAATGATCAGGAACGATGTAGTTTTCCTTCTCTTCCCTCAGTTGGCTGAAATGCTATGAGTGAAAAACGTCCTCGTATGTGCAGGACAATAACCCTATGAATTTCATTTGCCGTAACATTCAATAAGGACAGATAAAAATGAATACTAGCATTCATGAATGACTCAGTGACGTTCTCATTATCATAGTCATAAACAAGACTAGTTCAAAAGTAAATGAAAGATAGATTTTCCTTTACCCAACGACGAATGAAAATGGAAAATTATATCGTAGTATTCTTTCATCATTCATTTTCCCTCACAATATTTCCCTCGTGTGTTTTAAGGATTTCCCGCCATAATATTATGATTATTATATTATAAATATTATCATTTCCAAACGAATAAAGTTTTCATGTCTACTCCAGATTTAGAATATGCGCCGTTATTTATATTTACGTCATAATACTTATGTATAAATATATTTGGTTGAATAACATAAAAACCAAATAAGAATCCTTACCTTGATGCTCACGATGGAACCACTCACAAATGGAATGTGATCAACTCTAAGTCAGACTGTCTTTATATACCTTGGTTTGGTCTCTAATGCACTTAACTACGTACACTTTATCGAAATGGCGCTATCCAATTATGATTATTCTTTATTGGTTGCCTATCTTAGCTTTATCTCATTCAATTAAGCTCAATACCAGTTCTTCCACCGGATCAGGTAAAAATGCATAATGTATGAATTTTCAGGGTAGCATCCATGATGCATTTAAAACTGGGATATCAGCAATCAATTATATTAATTTAATGTAAGGTGATTGTTATTTATCGTAATGGACATTTAATGTAAATTAACTAAATGCTAAAAATAAGTTTTTGTTCGAAATTAGAACTTCCTCTACATGTCCCAACTTTTCTTCATGAGTAGATAACGTCACATTTTATTCCACGCCGACTGATGACACTCCTCTGGGTAAAACCGGTTGTCAATAAAAAACCAGTGAGGCATTCCGGAGGTGTTTTTCACCATACCAATGCGGAGAAGTGATTACAGCGATGACATCTTAATAATTATAAACTTAAATTGCTCGATGTGAGATAAAGGGCCCCAGATACATTGTGTATAGCCGCTGGTTAATGGGCTCTTAGCAATTATAATGGCAAATATTTAATAGATTCGATCGACCCAGTTCTTTCTTAAGTTGGAACGTGTGGTATACCAGACAACCTCATGGCCTATTAGTTGGGATTTTATCAATAACTTTTCCTGCCCCTTATAATTACTTATTTCATAGTCTACAGCCTACTCAATATTTATTGCCAATCGAACCTTAAGAATGAAAACTACTTGGTTAGGTATTATAGTCGCTGTTGAATGCTGCGAGGAAAATAGACCAGTTACGGTATTTAGTTTCATCAGTGGATGACCTGATTAGGGTTGTTGATAGACTGCTTGATGTTCCGCGGAAGAACTTTAAATTAACTCTTTATACTGGAAATTTAGGCAATGATTTCATTTCTGGTGATTCTCGTGAACATTTTTGAGCCTGTAAGGGGTTTTAGATGGTGGCCGATAGCTTTCAGTGGCAAATTTTGAATTTCCGTGAGGTGAATTGGATAGATATTACATTCATCTCCGATTAAATGGAGGTAAAATTTTCCTAGTAAACTCTAAAATTATGATGAAGTTACCCGTTTCCTATAAGTTTAAAAAATAACAGCTGAAATTCAGCGTCATAATGACTGGTGATTTGATATAATATTGCCGTTAAATGCTTGGAAACCAGTAGGAAGGAGCTGTTTAAAATTAATATCCTAGTTTTAAAATGTGTCACCTCCTAGAGCACTCAACTCTATCCTTTTGACTTCCACCATTCACTTACACGTTGGCTCAACCTTCGCGGTTCACTGTACCACTCCTGAAGTAGTTCATTCAGAATTTAATGTAAAAAATTTTTAAATCTTTTAACGATATATTTTTATTTAGGATGAAGTTATTAACATAGCAATGCAGAAAATTCTCAAGCATATTTTTCTTACTTACTTTTGCTTTGTAATTTGTACACTAGGTATACGCGGCTCAGAACCTATAAAGGGTTCCTATAAACATATAAAGGAGAACCTATAAAACCTATAAACCTTTACTCTAGTATCCATTCTATGAAGCGTGGATACTAGAGTACCTAACTTAAACATACAGTAAAACCCGCTAACCCGCTAAGAGTTTTAGGGGAACGACCTTTTATTTCGCTACATCCACAACTGCAGATTTTTGATGACTGATTTCTGGGAAAGCATGCACCATGCAAGGGTGCAAAAGGGGAAAAAGGTAGACGGCTCCGTCCAATTTGAGAGTTTGAACCTGGAATGTAAAGCTTATCAATAGGAGAGGAAAACTAGAAAATATAACAAAGAACGAAATGAAACAATATGAGGTCCATGTTCTTGGGCGGGGCGAAGTAAGGTGGGAAGGTGAAGGACAGTTTCAAGCTGGTGCCTTTAAATGGCGGACAAAGGAGTGGGTAGAAACGAGGTGGAGCAAGAATAATACATAGAAGAAGTTTGGAAAATTTTATCACCAAAATCATACTACTAAACGAGAAAATGATGGGGATGAAAATAAGATCTGAATAAATTGAGACTGTTATTGCTCCAGTCTATATACCAACCTCATTTTCAAACGATGAGGAAAGTTTTTTAATTGAAGAATTGCACGAGGTTAGTCCTAGAAGTACCTGACGTTACAAAGAAAAGCAAAAAATATGGGGAAAAAATATCTTTATTTCTCAACATGGTCTCTTTTTAGCTCAATACATTCTTCCCAGCGATGCTCAATAGCTTCGATACCCTGTTTATAGTGAGAACCATCGAATTCCTCAAAATAACCATTAACCGCAGACTCCATTTCTTCCTTGTGAGTAAATCTTTTACCATCGAGCCATTTTTTCATTTTTGGAAAGAGAAAATAATTCGAATGGAATGCCTGAGAAAGCAATTCGAAGTTCAACTCATTAATTTTGGCAATCGCGATAACGGATGTGTGAACTGGTGCATTGTATTGATGAAACAGCACTTTCATTTTCGCCAACTGCTGCCGATTTTCTTGATTTCATCACTCAAACGATGTAATAAGTATAATACTCACCGTTGATTATTTTTCCTTTTTGAAGATAATGAAAATTATCCCACACTCATCCCAAAAAACTGACGCCATAACCTAGCCAGCAGATGGAACTGTTTTACCTTCTTTGGAGCCGATTCTCCCGTTGCAATCCATCGGTTTGACTGTTCCTTCGTCGCCGGTGTGAAGTGATGGACCCAGGTTTCATCCATGTTTATGAATCGACGTAAAAACTCGGATTTAATCCTGTGAAACATCGCCAAACATCAGATTGAAACATCCTCACGACGCTCTTTTTGTTCCACTGTGAGCACAGCTTTCTCATGTCCCAATTTTCAGTCAATATGCAATACCTAGCACTTTTTGAAATGTCTATCTTGTCTACTAACTCGCGCACTTTCAATCGACGGTCATTCAACAACATTTCGTGAATTCTGTTCATTTTTTCTGGCGTTGTCATCTCATTTGGTAGAGTTTTTGCGTCGATTCATAAACATAGATGAAACCTGGGTCCATCACTTCACACGGAATGCTTTTGTGTGTGAGCCGGCAGTTCGTGCCACTAAACGTGGAGGCTGTTCGCCGTGCTCACAAAAGCATTCCCTTAAGTGGAGTGTGGAAAGAGTGTATAAGAGACGAGGCATGGTAGTTCAGTAGTTAGAATACTTTCCCGGAAAGTGGGAGACCTGGGTTCGAGTCCCAGTCATGTCGCTATTTTTCACACTTGTTAACAATCGCCATCTATTCGTCCGGTCGGATACTTCTGGGATTGTCATCTATGTAGTACGTACGATGGAAACGGACAGGGTCAGTGAGAACAGTAAATATGCGAGATTGGATCGGTGTGCTTGGAAGAGGAAGACGGAAATATTGTAGGTAACTACGGGTTAGGAAAGAGAAATGGAAGAGGGAACTGGGGACTTGTCGATTTTTGTGAGTTTATGACTTTATGTATAGCCGAAACCTGGTACGTATATAAACCATAAAAGAAGATTATATACTACATGGAAAATACCTGAAAACAGAGACAAATACCGGATAGTTTTAATTAAAATTAATCAAAGATTTTAAAAAATAGCATAAAGGATTGTAAACCTCCCCCCCCCCCC
>KZ308757.1:409980-443296 GCA_000376725.2 Ladona fulva | reverse complement strand
CAATAGATTGAAAACATGATATATACACTCAAATGCTTAGGTAGATTACAATATGCAACTACTTTATGCTTTTCCCAGTAAACGTTATGCACAACATTGATCCTATAATCAGCATTTCATATTCCTATGATCAATAGAACGACTTGGATATACCAACTGAAGCAACATTATCCAATTAAAAAGTTATCCCTTTTCACGATTGGGAGAAACATTATTATTAAAAAACTTATTTTTTAAGTATGATCAACAGCACAAAAACACAAGGAAATACTTCTCTTCTGTGAACTTCAGATTAATAACAAATATTACTATACCTCCAAATCATTAACAAAACTAACTCTGTTGCCATTCCTTGACATGTTGCACAACGCAACAAATCAACATGAGTAGGATTCACCTGTCCATAACATAAATGTATAACTATCTACAATTATTGCGGTTGCCACTAAATTTCACTCAAAGAAAAATAACATACAAAGTAAATCCAACAAATTCACTGGATTCCTAATGATCTTTGCAGGCTGCCCCAGCTGAGGTTTTGAAACATCCGATAGATAGATAAAATATACTCAGGTAACCTAAAAAAGTACTGAATATATTTAGCTGACACAGCAATTGGATTAACAGAATTCTGAAAGGTTCTACGGTCCACCGTTTCACTTCCCACTTCCAATTTGTCGGCGTATACCCTCGCCGTAGACAGATGGACCGCCATGTTTCTTGTTTACATGACGGATTCCACCAAGATTCCACCTACATCTTGGCAGACGAGAACAATTCCACTACCGGTGGAATCTCATTCCACCCGGTACCGGAATTCTGAGAATTAGAATCGCTAAAGCGATTCCATGCGGAAAATGTGCCAAGATGGCCGACCATTCCACTCAAAACTGAATTCCATTCGTGACGGAAGAGAATCAAAATCACAGCCCAGGTTATTCCCATGTACTTGTATGGGATAATTCATGAAATCAACATTCAACAATGGCCTTAGTCGTCAAAGGGATGGGTTGTTTATTCCCTAAAACGTTTACGAAATTTCCTTGTGCTTTAGGAATCTAATAATCTAAGAATCTATGATCATTCTCTTTTCTTGTGACACTTGTCTCAATTTCGTATGACCATTGTTTCTAATTAAAATTTGTAAAAGAAACTACCTCTGCAAGTCATGAAAACGTAATTTACGTTCATCTCTTATGGAAACGTATTATGGGCTCCTGGGTTCGAACCCGGGCCTTTACAGAGATGAGAATAGTTTTCCTGGGGGTTTCAGAATCGTAGAAGCACAATGCAGTTTGTTTCAGGTCTCTAAGTCAAGCCGTTTCTGAGATAAATTGGGGGACGGACAGACATTTACTTTATATATATATATGATATCGGCTTATATTACATATATGTTTCGTTATCACCAAAAGATCAGTGAAGCATATTCACAATTTTGTGCGAGAGCATGGATTCTTGGTAATGGACTAATTGGTACCACAGGCCAATACACATTTGCTATTACATAATTAAGAAATTTATTCAACCATTATCTTGTTCCATTCTACCTTTGCAAGAACAACCGACAAATAATTGCGTTTCATTATCACAAAAGGGCCGAAGAAACAATTTTCGAAATTTATGCGAGCTTTAAGTAGATAAGGTATTATCACCGTTATCCCTTTAAAAGCCAAAAAAAAACAGTATTTTCTCATGATATAAATGTGGAATAGTACATTTAGTTCTTTCTTAGACGGGGGACTTATTCCAGATAAGTCTATGTGATGTAAATTCGTGTGAGAAAAGATGCATTTTCAAACCAAGAATAGGGTATCCTATTCAGTACTTTGTAAACCGCTGTAAATGAAGCCAAAGATTGATCGAAATACATTTTCTCATAGATTGTCGAATAAAAAAACACATTACTCACTTTTTAACATATGAAATTAACATCAATTTTTATGTTCTCCGAAAATTGGCAAATTCAAAACAAAAAGCGTGGCATAATATAGGAACTTGTTTTATTCAGCACGTGATACTGTTAAATGTTCTATTTTATTTGTTCAAATATTTAACACATCTTCTTCGCAAGTGTTCCATGGTAAATTTCTCCCATGGCCAGTGGTACCCTCTTCGATTAGAAATATTATGAGGGTTGGTTTACGGATTTCCTATTTTGTTATAGTTTCTTTAGTTTGACAATCAAATCTGTTATCAATAGTTGTGGTTCGTTCTCGTTAGTAAACATGGTAACGGGGTATACTGAACGCTAGGATCCGTTGTACAGCCTGGTCTACGTTGGAATCAGTTATTAGAAAATTAATGTGCTGTTTTCTACCCAGAGAAAGACTTTGAATCAAATTGCGATGAACAAGAGAGGTTTTCCTTATCACTGCTTTCATCTTAATCATTGACGACCTTAACAGTCTCTGTTACTTTATCTTCGCTTAGGACTTTGTCAATCAGTAGTTTTTCGACATCTCTTCACGCTAGACCAGAAAACCTCCATCGCTCAACTGTGCGTCAACGATGATATTGAAATATTCAACCTTGTTTATGAAAACGTTATCACGATTTGGAGATAATTCTGGCGAAATTGACTTTCAAAAAGGGTTTAAATTTGATGATTTTAATCCAGACTATACTAAATCGAATGTGTAACCCAATCTAATTTAGAAACACGAATACACGAATAATGAATAGGCCTTAGTTTCTCCGCAATAATCAATTGAAAATTGATAATCGGAGTGTAGGCAATACACTTCATCGCTCGCCCATGTAACCGCTGCACAGTGGGCTAGAATCGAAAAAAGCTGGCCAAAAATAAGAAAATGGTTTTTTGGAGTGAGGATTTTGAAACTTCGCATGGCTATTTTTATATAAATTCTGCATATAATTACCAAATCATTTACTTTTACTCCCGCGCATTAAACTTTTACAGGGGGTCAAAGTTGACCAAATTTTACGAAAAAAGGCGGTCTTCGATTTTTCACAAATTTCTTTAAATTCAAGCCAACACTGAACCCAAATGAGCAAAATAATCGGGTAGAAAACAATGTTGCAATATAAAGCTATTCTTTATGCTTTATAATACTTAGTTTGAATGATCTTAGTAGAATATTTACATAAGTTATACAACAAAATGGCGAACCCATATCTTACGGCAAATTTTCACCTAAAGCGAGGAAGATAGTAGTGATGTACCACGATGTACACAAGTTAACTTATACCACGATGTTCTTTGAAGCTTCCTAAAGAGGAATTTAAAATAAAATCCTGCGACAATTTGCGACGCCGATTTATATACCGAATCTTCGATGTCGATGCAAGAGCCATATCCGCGCGGCGGAGCGTCACCCTCCATGAGGATCTCGGATTTGAGAGGATATACGGACCAACACGCATCTTCTTGGTTATGTTTCTGGGATTATATGCTAAAGCGAACCTTTGGTCTAACTTAAGATACGAAATAATAAGATATATAAAGTATTTCCACGCTCAATCCTTAATGCAAGAGTGAATTTAGCAGTAACGTACCGTTTCCATCATATCTCTGGATAGATATACCATTTAGGAAAGTTTCACTTCATGAAAAAAATTTTAAAGCTTTTTTAGTCCATGTTACTCTTTTTACCCTCTCTATGGCCCTCAATTACAAGGACAACAAGCTCACATTTGGTTGTTATTAGGAGAAGGTATTAGAGCGCCCTTAACCCTGAGTAAAAATCTCTAAGGGGCTCGGTTTATGATGCCCAGCTGTGTGTGTGTGTTTTTTGGGAAATGGTTGTACTTCGCATTGTGTTTTCGCATGTTTTAGCTCAAAATATACACTCAGAATCAGTTACATTTTGGTTTTCGGTGCAGTTCAGTAGCTGCACGGTGATATTTCCGTATCTTAGACCGTTCGAAATTACGTCGCAAATTCTAAGAGTTGTTCCCTGCAGTATTCTCTGTTTGCGGTTAGGATATAATTCCCGGAATTGGAGTTAATATTTCTGGTGAGTTACGTTTAGTTAAATATATCACTTATCCTTTTCTGAGTCAAAATCAAAACTTCAGAGGTGAAATACAAATATTTTTTATTCATGTTTCTAAGTGTAGTCTCCGTTTTCTAATTTTCTGCTGTCATTTTTTAAAATTCATTTTTGGGAGACATTTGGCATTTCATCGCTACATTGTTACATTAGATTTCTTGAATGTCTTCTACACATTTCCTATCGATTGAATTTTAAGCAGTGGCAGGTGAGATTGGACATTGATGGCAGTGATGTTAATGTCTTAAGATGTATCCTTTTAACTCCTCACATTAACAACTAGGCTCGTGGTAATCAAAAATTACTGCTCCAAGAGAGGAAATGTAATCTGCAAAGAGAATTTAGAGAGAAGATGGGGTTGATTGTGGATGTGCCCAAGCCGGGATGTGGAACTACCAATGATAGGATACCACTAGGCGTTTCTTTGAAAATCCAAATCTAGCCGCTGAAATTACAGGTGCGAATTTGAAATCGTTATCCCTGATACATGCTTGTTATTGAAAAAAAATTGTGCATCTGTTGAAATATACATGGATAAATTCTGTTGTTTGGAATGATAAATAAGTATTGTTTTAGTAATTCATTTTTGAAGTGCGTGAGTCTTAGTTTGATCATCCTCCTTCAATACTTATTCATTAAAATTTAACTATCAGGTATCGACGAGAATCTCATTAAAAGATTCTCCAGTATCTTGAAGGCAGTCTCAAGCGGTCTGAATATAAATAAAAAAGCATTCGAGGACTGCTGCTGGGCTACCGCGTTGTTGTTCGTGGAATTATATCCGTGGTACTACATGCCACCAACTATCCATAAAGTTTTAATTCACGGCAAAGAAATCTCAAAGGAATCCAATCTTCCTTTGGGGCAACTTTCGGAGGAAGCGATAGAGGCCCGAAATAA
The DNA here is from genome assembly GCA_000376725.2 of Ladona fulva. Classification (NCBI taxonomy): domain Eukaryota; kingdom Metazoa; phylum Arthropoda; class Insecta; order Odonata; family Libellulidae; genus Ladona; species Ladona fulva. The sequence continues at coordinate 438,380 of KZ308757.1, read as the reverse complement.
AAACACGAGAAAATACCTTGAGAGATTCATTAGGAAACACTCGCGAGTTGCCACCAATGAAGACTTGCTTCGGAGATTGCTATTAACATCCAATCCAATGATATCCATGTCAGAACCTATTAATGTTACAAAAACAGCAAGAAAAATGGGCAAAGAAATGAAGGAGCTCCTGATCATGAGCAATGAAGACGAAATGGCTTACGGAGATGAAGAATCCTCTGACGATGAGAGTATTTAAAGCTGAAGGTAAGTTCTCATTAATTTCATTAGATAGGTATTTAAACATTACCAGCCTACTTTTATCAAAAAAATTATTATAGCTCAATATTATCGAAAAATTGACAAGGTAGGCGTAGGCAAACAAAGTATTGTGCTATATTTAAATATCGAGAAAAACGAGGATTCTTCATTCATGACAATGGGATTTTAAGAAAATGAATTCAAACTAAAAGTGTTTACAGAGTAGGAATCATACTTATAAACCAGTAAAAATACCACTAAGATGCGAGTTGGTCCATATATCCTCTCAAATCCGAGATCCTCATGGAGGGTGACGCTCCGCCGCGCGGATATGGCTCTTGCATCGCCATCGTAGATTCGGTATATAAATCGGCGTCGCAAATTGTTGCAGGATTTTATTTTAGATTCCTCTTTAGGAAGCTTCAAAGAACATCGTGGTATAAGTTAGCCCGTGTACATCGTGGTACATCACTACTATCTTCCTCGCTTTAGGTGAAAATTTGCCGTAAGATATGGGTTCGCCATTTTGTTGTATAACTTACGCAAATATTCCACTAAGATCATACAAACCAAGTACTATGAAGCATAAAGAATAGCTTTATATTGCAACATTGTTTTTTACCCGATTATTTTGCTCATTTGGGTTCAGTGTTGGCTTGAAGTTGAAGAAATTTGTGAAAAATCGAAGACCGCCTTTTTTCGTAAAATTTGGTCAACTTTGACCCCCTGTAAAAGTTTAATGCGCGGGAGTAAAAGTAAATGATTTGGTAATTATATGCAGAATTTATATAAAAATAGCCATGCGAAGTTTCAAAATCCTCACTCTAAAAAACCATTTTCTTATTTTTGGCCAGCTTTTTTCGATTCTAGCCCACTGTGCAGCGGTTACATGGGCGAGCGATGAAGTGTATTGCCTACACTCCGATTATCAATTTTCAATTGATTATTGCGGAGAAACTAAGGCCTATTCATTATTCGTGTANCCCCCCCCCTGGAGCAGACACTGATTCATCCCATAATCTCCTTACAGCCAACCTAAGAACTATATTGAAAATAATAGAGGTAAAAGAGTGAACGAGAAGTTAGACGTGAGAGGCTTAAAGAGTGACTCTGCTGATATATATAGGAAGAAGGTTGATGAGGATCTGTCGCATGAACAGATAAAATTTTAGAAGTGTAATGGAATACAGTAAAGAATGCTACTTGTAATGGACTGGAAGAATGTGCCGCCAAAGTTAACAAGAGTAAGAAAACGAAAGTGAAGAAAAATCAGAAATGCTAGATAAGATGAGGAAAAGAAGGAAATATAAAAATAAAAACACTGAGGAAAGCAAGAAGGAATACACGAAATTGAATAATGAAGAAAGTAAAATTACAGATAAGGCCAGAGGTAACTGTATGCAAGGGTTCAGGGGCAGTTGGTCGAAGGACAACCCGTCGCTAGACTTTTCGTCGCTGAGACGTTTGGTCGAAAGACAGCTTGTACTGCATTCTTCATATCGGATATAATATTGCCGTTAAATGCTTGGAAACCAGTANAATATTTATTCTACTGTTTTCAAGTCATGAAAGCCTACTTCACGTAAATTTCTTATAAAAGTTATAAGAACTGATTATCCCCGTGCACTTTTATGGGATATCTCATGAAATCAATGTTCAACAATAGCCTTAGTCGTCAAAGGGATGGGTTGTTTATTTCCCAAAAATGTTACGAAATTTCCGTGTTTTATCAAAGTTCTCGCAATGTCGAAACTATATGAAGGATTCACGACGGAAATAAGATATTATGATTATTTTCCTTGTTGATGACACTTGGCTCAAGTTCGTAGGACCATTGTTTTTAATTTAATTTTGTAAATGGAACAACTTCTGCAAGCCATGAGAATTTACGTTCATCTCTTATGGAAACGTATTACGGACTCCTGGGTTCGAACCCGGGCCTTTACAGAGATGATATAGTTATAGTTATGATATGATAGATATAGTTATAGAGATGATATAGTAATAGGTATGACAATAGTTTTCCGGGTGGTTTCAGCATCGTAGAAACACAATGCAGTTTGTTTCAGACCTCTAATTCAAGCCGATTCTGAGATAAATAGGGGGACGGACGGACGGACAGACATTTTCTTTATATATATAATGATGAAGTAGGATTGAATATGGAAACTCTACGTGGATATAATGGTTGTAATAAGACAATCGAACCAGTCGGCAAGAATAGCATTTTATTTAAGCCAATCCTTTAATATCCCTTTAATATCCCTTTCATGTCGCTCATATGTTTCTAATCTTCATATAATTATCTGGCAATGTGGCTTCATAGAATGTGGTCTCAAGGATGTGGATCAAGGATTTGCGGAAGTATTTATGTAGGATAGCATCAAGCGATGCTGCAAATAAAAGTGTCACGCTATCTTTAGCTATCTTAGATCCTCATTTATTAATGGAATATCCCTACATTCTGCCCGGCTCGGCATTTTTTGCCTACTCCGACCAGCTTTACGTATCTACTCCAGATAGTATTTCACCTTCCATGTTCAGATTAATCCGAGTCAATGCTGGAAGAGACACCGACCACCTCGCAAATCATGAAAGTCGTACCACTAAGAAACAGTTGAGCCTCGACAGTCTCGGAAGTTCAGGAACACATAAGCCTCAACTTCCGCAAGGAGTTCAGTGACACCGAATGATTCAACAATGAGTCTTTCGGTGCTTCGGCATAAATCACATGGAAGCTTAGGAGAATTTGGAAGAATTAGCCCCAGAAAGAGTTATCAGAAGAGACAGAAAAATTTAGTCTATCCTCTGTTCTGAACTTATCATTCCCCAAACTTCCACCCTTTATACTTAATGTGTATCTAAATAAACGAGTGCAGCCATATGTTCCTGACCAAATAAGACGTTAAACTGCGCTTCTTTTGGACACATGCAGCCTGTACGTAGCCGGGATAAAATAATTGCTGTGTTTGCATGAGGTTGACCTATGCTCTTCAAAGTCTCGCTACATAAATTGCAAAGGAGATTCTACTATTCAAGAGACTACCATACATATAAACGAAGAAGAAAATCCAAGAGATCTGTGCCATAAGTAAAATCTCAGTGGTAAAAGATAAGAAAAAGGTGGAACTGACCCACCACCTCCATTGCCATTTGTATGTATCACAACAGCTCTTTCCCCGATTCTGGCTGAATTGCTGAACTATTTAACGGACCAGAGGGAGGAGCCAATATTACTGCTGCAAAAAATTGCCAAATTCAAGCAGCTACAATATTAGGTCCTCCGCATAACAGCAGAAGCAGCAACAGCCAGAATCGAAATATGGAACTCTTCCCCTAGCAATGAGCAAAATCAGGCTCTATAAGAAACACTCCTTTGATCCAGCGATTTGTCTTAGAAACTTCGGCAGTGTTCCTTTATATACCTCACTCAGTATATTATCAGAATTTCCCGAAAGATCGCAAATTTCTCAAGACAGGCTCAAGTCTTTTGACGGGAATTAATAATAATAACTGATGCACTTAATATTTAATGAGGCGACACTTGGTATTTAATAAGGTATTAATATTATTTATNATGACCTTAGCTGTCGAAGCACTTTTATCAATACTACTACTACGACGTTTGGTCGAAAGACTATTCGTCGCTGAGGCAACTCGTCTTGAGACTTCTCGTCGTTGAGACGTATCGTCGAAGGACTATTCGTCGCTGAGACGACTAGTCGAAAGACAGCTTGTACTGCATTCTTCATATCGTAAAATTATATTATATGAAAATAAATTACAGGGATGGAAATGTATAAAAGAAGTCTCAGTCGTAAATAAATGGTGACGCAGGACCATGCATATTCCCTAATTTAAATTTGTTTAACCAGTAGCTTATTCTGTATTACTAGTAAACGCCCCCGTCAATCATGACGGAACTTAATTTAGTTTAAAAATATATCTATTATCGTATATATCTGGTACTCCGAGGCCAGAAAAAATCCGTCGTAAGATCATAATAACTCAATATATTTCTTACCATTATTGATAATATTTATTCTACTGTTTTCAGGTCATTAAAGGCTACTTCTCGTACATTTCTTGTAAGGAAATATGTATAAGAACTGGGCTGCGATTTCGAAACTTTCAGATACGCATGGAATGAGCACTCCCAGAATTCAGGAGAAGATGTCTCATTACGCATGGAATCGAAATTCCACCGAAAGTGCGATTTCAATTCTTATTCCACGTTCGCATGGAATGAGAGGGCTCCTTCGGAACGGCGTTGCATGATTTACGTATTCAACTCACTTGCTCGACAAGATTCTCATCAACGCGCATGCGTATTGATGAGTATCTGTAGTCTGCTAGGCGAGCTTACGAATGTTATGATTTCCATTACATCGTAATATTATCAATAGAAGATAGCGTCATCTTAAATATTCTTGCATAATTATCAATAAATATTTTTTGAAGCGATTTAGTGTAGAATTAGTAGATGGATCACTTCCAATAATACAATGATTGAGTCTCTGCATTACGGTTGTATACATCGAATTAATCCATGTTTTATGCATAAAATTGGTATTACGATTCGTTTTTATGGTAACAATGTGGCAGAAAACTTATGTTAAATTGGGTGTTTTGCAGGGCTTGAAGCCCTNCAAAATCCAAATCGTTTCGTTGAAAATTCTTAGTTAGGCAGAGAAAATTATAATATTATAGCTATAATATATTATAGCTATATTAGAATATTATAACGTTGATCTTAAAGCATGAACTTACCCGCCTGAAAACGTGCGAGCTATTTCTGCATCGTATTTATCCTGCCTATCCTAAGTTCCCCCCTGTTATTTCTAGTAGCTCTCAGAGATGGTAAGATACACTTCTACGTGTCAAAGGGCAGTAAGGGCTGCCGCAGTTGCCAACAATTTCATACAAGATCGTGTAAAACCATTGAAATACCTAATCATTCGTGCATAAAATAGAATCTTTGAGTTTAATTTGCCGTCAAGATATTTGTATTCTATGATGTATAATGTAATGTTTAAATGCGTAGATGGTTGTCTCGTTCCCTTTCAATTTTTTCACATATTAAATGATGATAAATATTCAAAAGGATTTTTCTTGAATTCGAGTTAGAATTAATGATAATTCCAGATTTGTCAGAGGTTATGCATTTATTACACGTGTTATTTTGTTAAAAATGAGAACATCAAACCGAACAGTAGAGCTTTTCGTAAATTAATACCTATACGATATCAGGTACATAAAAATAAAGATATTTTCAATACGTCAATAATAAAGATATTTTCTCGATTAAATGCAACGTTTCAAATTACAAGAAGACCAGCGTCCAATCTGAATACGAGAGGGCTCTCACACGCTTAGTTATTCTGAGGTTCCATGAAATAGATTCAGATAATCAGGCATTTGGGTTTCCGATTGAGAGCTTTAAACCTAATGCCATCATCCACTTACAATTTTCGCGAACGCATTCTGCCACCTTCGTTTGCATTTCTGTACCCTTATAGACGTTTCAATAATGTGTGAGAATGGTTAGCCTAGTGATACCATATACTGATATTTTAAAATTAAGTAAAACTATAGCAATATAATGGCAAATATTCTTCGAATAAAAATTTTGTAAAGTTGTCTTTTTTCTTAAAATTCAAGAATGGCTCATAATGATCCAATTCCTTTTATAGTGCCTCGTATAGGCTTGTTTTGCGACAGTATTCCTTCAGATGGTTAAGTTTATGCTGCAAACATTCCTAATGCAAATTTTCAATGAGAAAGTTACTTGAAAATAACTGCGAAGATGGATTTTAGCAGCTTAACGGAATTCTCTTACCTTGGCCACAGTCGGCTTTGTTGTTGTGACTCTAACTACTGAGGTACCGTACTGTTTCTGCGATTGACTTTATATACTGTTGCTTTTCCTCTTATGCACCGTCACAAGGCAGCTTTATCTTAATCGGACGTTCGACTTCCATGACTCCCAGTCTTAATTAACGCCTATTATTTTTCATATCAAATTTATCGCATTTAATTTCGTTCCGTTTCGGGTTCCTCAAGATTGCGAAATAATGGTTTATTCAAAAGTTTTGATAGCACGAAAAAATACATTTCAAATTATTTCACACATTATTGCCTATGAATTATTACTCATAGATTTAAAAATAACCAGATTACATGAATACGTTAGAGCTGCATTGTACACCTTTATACGACAAGTAAGGAAGCACCTATTTAAAACTTTCGAAGCACCTACTTAAATAATGATAGCTGTATTACTTTAAATCTTTGTTAAAAACTGTTATTTGTTTTACTTAAAACAGAAATACGTTCCCTGCAATAAAAATTCCGTAATTAACTTCCGACGAATTTTTTTTTTACTTTTTTAATGAATACTCTTTCAAATCAGCGGTAAAATTCTTTCTAATTAGAAAATCAGTTTTTATTCGACAGGAAATATCATTGTGAAAATAACCTTATTTCGTTACAGCTAGATTTTGGATAGCGAGTTGACAAAAACGCTTACAAGGAGTAGTTTCGATAAAATTTCCGATCTACTGGCGTAGATTTATCCTTCCCAGTGCTATTAATGTATTAATTGGTCATTAATATTATCTTTACGAAATAATGGGTTTATTTCTTATCAGAAAGCTCTAAGTTGTTATTCATCGTTAAAAATATCATCAAAATTAATGTATATTGATGATGCTAATGTAAACTATATTAGGATTTTAGGCCGTAGGCTGATTGGTACCAGATCCCCATTCACATTTGCTAATAGAAAATTCATTCTACCATTATCTAATTCGATTTTATTTTTGCATGAACATCCGACAAACAACTGTGTTTCCTTATCACAAAAGGGTCAATGAAAAGTTATCCAAACTTGTAGTTTGAGTACGTTTGGAATTATCACTCTTACCCCACTTAAAAAAATACAGTATTTTTCTCAGAATATAAATTTTAAATTGCACAATTGATTGTTCTGCACACGGTAGATTGATTCCAGAGATGTCTGTGTGGGGAAAATTCTTACGAAAAATGGTACAGCGGTGGTGGAAAAATAGGGTATCTTTTCTAGTACCTTGAAAAGTGCAGTAAATAAGGCTAAATGTAAATCAAATGAAATATCATCACTCACTTTTTAACATATGATATTAACATCAATTGTTGTATTCTCGAAAAAGGACAACAAAACTTAGGAAATTCAAAATAAGAGCATCGCATGTTGAACGCTGACCGACAGCGATCGTCGTATATATATAATAATATTTTACATTTAAAATGTATATATATTATATATTTTTATTTATCAAAGGTATTTATACGTATTTTTCAAAGGCCTTCTTCGAGTTTCGCCGCCTCCATTTCACTCTTCAGTCGTTCGTCAGGCTCTATCTCAGTAACTTGCGCGGTATTTTTGCAATGATACTGATATATTTTTTCCTGATTTTTTGTTTTGTAAATAAATGTACATTTTTGTCGTTTCTTTATTATATGTGAGGAACCTAAACATTTCTTTTTAATATCACTCTTTATTATTTTAAATATCAACGTAAGCACTTTCCTATGTAGTTATTTTTATCTGTTTTATGAAGTTACCATGTGAACTTTACCCCTCCCGTCTCCCGTTAACGTAATTGCATTTCGTATGGATATCACGTTTCCGTTTATTCCTTATAAACGTGCGTTTTAGTAACTTTTCGATTCAGAAGGAGCAGTTAACGGTAAAAATTAGATTTAGATCTATACCTAACCAGCTGCCAGTTGTGTATGGCTGGGGAAGTATTAACACCTTTACCTAATCTACCCTTTTAGCTTCTTCGATTCTATGCGGAAAGAATGACCAGAAGTAAATATCTGCTTTGGTGATTACTTCTTTTCAAAGCTTTTCCGATGCTTCTCGGGATCGCGCTTGTTTTTCACCGGAATTACAATGCTTTCAACTTTTTTTTTAATTCTGGACCAATGAATTTTTCGAAANATTTGGTACTTATATGCAGAATTTATATAAAAATAGCCATGCGAAGTTTCAAAATCCTCACTCCAAAAAACCATTTTCTTATTTTTGGCTAGCTTTTTTCGATTCTAGCCCACTGTGCGCTGTTTGGTAGTATATTTTGGTTTTCTTTTCTTTATGTATATTAACCTTTTTCACTAACTAATGGACACCGAAACAATCGGTACATTCTCTTACTTGACATACGATCGAATAACCTTTTAAAGTTTCATTAAAATCTCCGGACAAAAGTGAGAGCCTCTCCTAGTAAGATGTATTTAATTGTTCGCTTGATGCAGTAGGTCTTGACTGTAGAAATAACTCTCCGGCTGCTGAAATGAGGCTTTCAAACAAAAGGAAAGATTACAGTTGCACATTTGAATTAACCCAATCTGGATATCCAGATGCATTACTTACAAATGAAATGCCTTTTAAACCTAGTCCTTTTCCCCTAAGTATCTATTAACTTCAAGAATAAAACATTTGTTAAACCATTCAGAATAAGTTATTTTGTACTCAACCGTTATTAATCTCCGTCCAATTATCTGGCAATTTGGTCATCCAGTAGTATTATTGCGGAATTTCGCCACACAGGTTCTTGGCATTTTTTACCAACTCCAGCTAGCCTTGTCTACTCCAGATAGTATTTTACTTTTCATATTAAGATTATGAAATAAGTTATGATCACCCATTAGAGCTTTATTACAATATTGTCGTTCAACATTCGCTATAATACCAAAAAAAAATTGCCGATTCGTCGTGGACGTCGTAACTAGCGTGTTCGCGCAAAGCATTTAAAAAACTTGTTGAAAAGAATGAGATCAAAAAAGTACTTGTTAAGAAGAGAATAAGGTACAATCAATATATTATCGCTGTTGACTACTTCTTTTCATACGTTAATTAACGAGAAGCCGCAAACTTAATAATTCCGAAACCATATTATCACACAACGGCACGCTTCTCGATGAACTACATACATAATTAAAAGGAATTTTACAAAGGTTTCCTTGGTGCCAATTTGAAATTATATATGCAAAGTTATAAATAAGAACAATATTAGCGGTCTAATAATTTTTTAAAAATGGCTAAAATACCATGAGTCCCTCCGTATATACAAGGTAAATCGCTCTTTTGCAACGAATGGGGGAGGGGGCTATCACTACTATTGCCTCCCATTTTGATCCACTTTTGACCTAAAATGTCTAAAGCCCGGTATTATAATGTATACTTAATAGCGACTTTAGCAAATGTTCACTTCAGGGCCCGGTGCTATAACGATTTGATAGAGTTAAAGTTATTACGAATCCTGGAATCGAATCTGACGGGACCGGGAAGACTTTTCACTTTTTTGAAGTTCATTCTTCCTTGGGATTTTTCCTGGGTGCGGACCATCTTGCGCTATGCCACCCTTACCCGTCTTTCTCATTATGAATCATTAATTAGATTAATTTTAATCTATTTCTTTATATATTAGATTATATTACATTTGATAATATTATAGTTAATTAAGGAAAGACGGATATGACGAAGTTTCAGAGGACCAGGACTCTTACCTGGAATCCTCCAATTTCCGGAGCGATGATATGGCAATTAAGCTATCAATAGCATTGTCTCAGACTTTGTTGCAAGGGGCAAAGGTTTCTTCCAACAATGCGACATCCATCACGGCCAAAGTTACATTGAGGAACCTTCCACACAAAGTGGGAACCACACCTTTCGACTCGGTGTTGCATCTTGAAGTGCAAAATCCGTTTCAAAGCCATTTTTTACTAACGCCTCTTATAATTTTGTAATCAGTTGTCAAATCTAACATCGTTTTCGTCGCACTACAGAGGATGCACTCACGTGTAATGCTCACGTGACATCCGAGGAAGATACATTCTTCCACAACGGTGAAATAAAGGACAATATCATAACATGTTTGAATTTTCGAAGACGGACGAAAACGGAGATGATATCTTCCTACAAATAATTATGTAATCTTATTTCTGTCGTATTTCTGTCGTATTTCTGTGTCAGACTCTGGAAAGAGTGAGGTTGAAGTTGGGAAACTTTTCAAATATTAAACCAAAAACGAATTATAGAATAGAATAGATTTAATAAACAGGCATAAAAATGCCCTCTTTCTATAGTATACATAAGAAATACATAGAATACATAAAAAACATACATTTTTAAAGGATATATAAAGAAATAGAACATAAAATATCACAATATTGATAAAAATAAAACATCACAACATATCTATACATCATAAAATAAAAAATATATAGTATACATAGGAATACATACATTTTTGAGGATACATAAAAGAATAGAGCATAAAGCATCACAATATTTATAAAAAAACATCATAACATATCTATAAATCATAAAAATATTTTAATTAATACAAAAAACTTGGAAATAAACTACAATTACTGCACATGAACTCACAAAGTCAAGGAATTAAATAGGAGTAAGGAATACTAATATATCATTGCAGTGTTTTAAAAACAGACTTTATTTGCATAATATTTGTATTAAATATATCTATAGAGTGAACACTAAGAAAGTCATTGCTTGATCGTTGCATCCTGGTAATGGGTGAATTATATGAGTAATTTCTTGCATATTTATCATTGACAAAAGTATCATTTGACCTTGTTATATGTTTAGGAACTCTTATTTGAATGCATGATAATAATGTTGAACAGTCAATTTTAGCATTCACCAATTTATACAAAAAAATTAAATCTGATAGATTCCTACGGGTGCACAGTTCCTCTAGTTCTATACATTTTAACAATTGTACATTATATTGATACATATTATTATTATTCAGTTTGTAGTTTACAAACCTTAAGAATTTGTGTTGGATCTTTTCCAATCGATTTATGTGAACATTATAGTATGGAGACCAAACTATTTATGCATATTCCAAGAGTGGTCTCACTAGTGAGCAATACAGCACCTTGAATATCTTCGGTTTTTTTAAATTAACAGTGTTCCTGATCATGCAACCTAGCACTTTTAGAGCTTTATTTCTCGTGTTTTCAATATGAGCGATAAAAGACATTGATGAATCAAACTTAACCCCAAGGTCACTAATTCTGTCAACTCTCTTTATTTTGTTATCATTAATGGTATAATTGTACAAGATTGGTCTTTTCTTGTGATGAAAAGTTATTGAATTGCATTTGGATATATTCAGATCCATTTCGTTTATTTTACACCACTCAGGCAACTGATTTACTGAATTTTGTAGCATATGACAGTCAGACACACAATGTATAGACTTGTAAACTTTCAGGTCATCAGCAAAGAGTAAAAAATCTACATTATTGAGAGCAGAATTTATGTCATTAATAAATAGGTTAAAGAGTAAAGGACCCAAGTGAAATCCCTGTGGAACTCCAGAAGACACATTAAACTCTTGAGATTTAAAGGTATTGATCTTAACTGACTGTCTCCTGCCTACTAAGTAGCTTGATATCCATTTGAGGATCATACTATTCAATCCTAAGGCCATGAGTTTCTTAAGTAAAAAAGCATGATTGACACTATCAAAGGCCTTCGAGAAGTCCATGTAAATTGAATCAGTTTGCATATTATAATTTAGAGCTTTGTAGATGCTTTCTTCATACAATATTAAGTTAGTTACTGTTCAGCGGACTGGGATAAAACCATATTGTTCAGGGATAATAAGAGGCTTAAGAAGAAGGAATTAAGGAATATTGCATTTAGTAGTAATCTTTCAAAGATTTTTGGAATGTATGACTGAATTGTTATTGGCCTATAGTTTGTAACATATGATTTGTTACCTTTTTTATGAATTGGAATGATATAACTATTTTTCCAAGTATCTGGAAATATACCCAGAGTTAATGAGGAATGAAAAATCAGAAATAGAGGGAAACAGAGTTCATCAGCACATGACTTAATTACAGATGGAGGAATGTTATCAGGACCAGGCCCTTTCTACCATCAAGAGAACTCAGAGCTTATAGTACCACTTCAGCAGATAATTTAACTAAATTGATAATCACAATTTTTTGTAGTCGATAATAGGAGGATTGTCAATATCTGCAATATGCTACGATATGTATAAGTTACAAAAATAAGTAGCAAAAAGATTAGCTATAGGTTGACCTCCATATACCTCATTTGTATCATGAAACATACAGTTTGGAATGTTACCTCCTTTCTTATTAGTATTGACATGTTTCCAAAAANATTATTATTTATTATCCTTATTTACCCTTCCGTACCCAATCTCTGCTACTGCTCGTGAGAGTTCGTTCTAAAATGATCGAACCACGTAGAGATGAGCCTGCTCCTAGTAAATTCCGAAGGGATCAACCGTGGGGTTAGGGCGCCCTCCAGCAACCTAAAACAAATCCCCATTGTCAGCAATTAAAGGCGGCACCCAATCGTCGATGTAGCAGACATAGAAAGTTGTAGGCGACAGAACAGACCAAAGCTGAGCTTCGTTCTAAGCGATATATCATCCGTTGTCGCATATACTGGTTTCCAATTCCGTTAGTATATCTGCCCGTTGTTTTCAAATGTCGAAGATAAAGCAAAAAAATACTACAATAGTCTTGTTCGTATAGAAGGCAATCTAATATCTTCAATCGTAGCATATTTTTTGCATTAGTGGCATAATTTATCGTTTATGAGAGCTATTTATTCGGTCATCTTTTGATACTCATAAGCTATTTCACTAATTACTCGATAACACCTACTAGGGAGCAAAATTTGCTTTACCAGAAACGTATTTTTAAATATTTTTACTGTAAAATATGCTTACCATCTGGGAATTTAAGGAACTTATTACTTTCTGGGAATTTAAGGCACTTATTAGCGCTATTTGAAAGTTCACCTTCTGCGATGGGGAAACGTAAACAAAAATTATCTAGGATTTAAATTCAAATAAAAACCCACTCGTTTACCATCATTCATTCCTTACAGAGTTATCCTGCAACGTATTTTTGTGAAGTTGCGGATAAATAAAAAAAACCTACTTCAACAATTGAATTTGTCGTCCATTCAACGTCGTTCTAAAACTGACGAATTTTGACAGCGTTAGCATAAATTTGGCTTTTAATTCTATGGGATCCCCTTTGTTTCTATCGTCTGAGAAAATCTGTTAACGTTGCTAGATTTGTCCAACTTACATCAAAAAAACTTCCTAGCTGGGTATAAATCATTGCCTCTCCTTTCTCCATGGAAAAACGAATTGTTTCATTTTCACAGGATGCGTAGAGTCACATTCCTTAAAAAAATCTGCATACAACCCATACAACCGTGCAAGTCATTCACATTCAGTCCAGTGCATCGAAATAATATAGGGGCTAAACTTGACCAAATTTTGCGAAAAAAGGCTTTCTTCGATGCTTCATGAAATCTTCGAGCGCGATCTTCGAGAGGCGACGACCAAGCTTTACAAGGAAATAATCGTTAAAATAGGGAAGTTACTTCTGGTCATTCTTTCCGAATAGCATCAGAGAATCTAATAGGGTAGATTAGGTAAGGAGTTAATACACCCCTATCATACAACACAGGCGACTTTCGGGGTACAAATCTAAATTGTAATGACCGCGGTTGAATACTTGCATACTTACAGTAACAAAATGGCGGAAACTTATTTTAGAGCAAATTTTTACCTAAAGCGAGGAAAATAGTAGAAATAAGTACTGATAGACTCGGGCTAACATATATACCACGGTATTCTTTGAAGCTTTCGAAAGAGGAACCTGGAATGAAATCTTGCAACCACTTGCGACGCCGATAAATAAAGCGACTTTTCGACAACGCTGCTAGGGATATTTTCTCTATCTATGTTGTGTTATTCACCCTCCTCGCTACAAAAAAATATTTTTATGTTTTCGGCCAGCTTCTTTTTTTCTAGCCCACTGTGCACTGGTACAATCTCGGCTGGACTATGGATATGGAATTAACTCCTCGGCAAGAGAACCATGCTTAAGGCGGTGATCAACACTCGAAAATACTGGTCTGCGGATAGCCACTGGCGCACACCGGGTTTCTCCGGTATACATGACGATGCTGTGAAACCACCTCTGTAAACTCTGCGTAACATCTTGATGTTCAAGTATGTTGCGTAAGTTTTATCAATGTGGACAAATCCCTATTTCAATGTAATTTTTTACTGACGCCTCTTATAATTTTGTAACCAAATGACAAAGTCTATCCCACCATTCATTGCTCGTATAAACAGATTTATTTTAGATCATCTGCCTGGCCTCCATCAAAAAGGTTGCACTAGAAACACTCCTTGATTTAGGATCCTGCCTGACGACATTTCTCTAAAGCTCTGAGACCGGAATGCCTCCACTACGGTTGTGGAATATCAGCATATCTTTTATGAATGTTTCGGCAACCATGCAGACCTTACGACCGTGTATGCAGTCGAATCAAAGTCATATACGGCATGCGCTTGTGCAGTGACTTGTTTGTATCACTAAAGCCTGGCTATGCCCCGTATCCTCAATCTTCACTGAAGAGCTACATGCAATCTGATTGGCTCTTCACAGACAAGAAGCACTCTTTCCTCAATTTCACAGATTTACTCTGTGTATTTAAATCTATTGCCATCTTTCCGCTGCACCTATGGTTATCTAAGAAACTCAAAGTAAAGCAAAATCACAAATAGCATTACCATTAAATTTCTTTAAGTCACTGGACATGTTGGAATTGTTAGAAATATAAGAGCAGACATAACTAAAGAGGCTTTGGGTAACCCTATGGCTGATTCTGAGCAGGTTCCAAGTGATAACCTCAGGGAAAAATGGCACAGTAGCAGTAGGTGACATCATTGGAAACCGCACAAACAACAAGCTAATAAAAACAGTTACATTAACTTTGGCTTATTAAATCAGGGGACAGGAGCTGGCGGTTACACGCCAAAGGATGTGGTACAGTACCCTAAAACATCACTACCTCTTCTGGAAGATACCGCCTTTATGTGAGGGATTCAACTTCACAATCAGCATTTATCACCTCGTCCAGAAGAGCGACAGATGAAATAAGATTCGAAGCACCTTGAGAATAAGAGGTAACATAGTCACAACTAAGGCAGACGACCTGAATGCAATCTGCCGCAGGATAGTGCTTATAACCGAGTTCCTCAAAATTCTTAAATACGTATCTGAAACAGAGTACTCTTCAAAAAGCTTTCCATTGTCATTTAGCTGCTATAAAAATGCAACTGATGATGCACCTTAACTACCACCCTTAACTACTCTTACTTTGCTTCGTTAATTAGCTTTCCTGTATTTAATTTGGTATCTGTCAAGAATTTTATTCTCAACCGAAATAAATTGCGCCTTGGTAACCTTACGACGTACTTCTTTGTTATGCTAGCGTATCAAATCATATCAGGAACATATATGGCGTTATATTTAAGGTTCATATTACGCACTACATGAGAACATCCGTTTATGTTCATTTTCCACGACACAGAATACTTACGTTCTGATATGAATTACATCTACTAATTTGTTTTGCAATATTCAATTCGTTCTATATAATGTGATATATCTCTCTCTTGCTTTCACTATTTCCTTCTCCTTTGAAATTCTGCATACCTTTCTCTCTGTCTGATCATGATTCCAGTATCTAGTATTCGATTACTTTCGCGTATCGTTCGCGGAAAACATGAATTTTTGAATCGATTCGATCTAGCGTCTACCTCTCTTATTTTCCTCTGAGCATCAGAACGGCCTATGTAACAGCAGAATATCGGCTACTGCATCTACGAAAGTACCTTCTCCGAACTTATTTAGTAAATTTAACCCTTGTTTAAATCTTCTATCTTCTAGAGATTCACACCCTACGTCCTGAAGCATTTGAGTAGCGCTCACTGATTTGTCGTAACAATTTTTTACGAAATTTATCGCCTTTCGCTGTACCTTTTCTAATTCTCGAATCTCGAACACTTTTCGTCAGGATCCCATACACTACATGCACATTACGGGTATATCCAGACCAACGCAAGGTAAAATTGCTCACAGAAGACTTTTTCTTCGCTCTCATCGACTGTTCTCTTAACGAATCTTAGTTTCTTAAGAGCTCGTCCACATATATTCTGAATGCGGATACCACACGTTAAGTTATTTGTGAGGGATACTCTAAGATATATCCCCGATTCTACTGTTGATTAAGTTTTTCCTCGGGGGCTGTACGAATAATCATTGGCATTTTTCTTTCGAAGAAGTTAATTACCGAACATTTGTCAATATTGATCTCTAATTGCCATTGCCATCTGCATATTTTCTTCCTGTAGGAGTATATCTTTCCTTGATCAAAAGTTTTACACAATTTTCTCCATTAAAACATTCCTTTTCTACGCTGTCGTAACATTATTATTTCCTTTCCAACTCCACCGTAATCACTAAAGTATTAATATTTGTAGGGATATTTGTAAATAAAGACGTTTGTGTTTGCGTATTTCTATGACCTACTCACGACACAACACCGTACTTCGGCACACCGTTTCCGTCGCACTACAGAGGATGCACCCATGTGTAATGTTCACGTGACATCCGAGGAAGATACATTCTTCCTGCGGCACAACGGTGAAAAGAAGGACAATATCATAACATTTGAATTTTCGAAGACGGACGAAAACGGAGATGACATCTTCTAACAAATCTTTATGCAATCTTATTCCTGTCGCATTTCTGTGTCAGACTCTGGAAAGGGTGAAGTGGAAGCTGGGAGAATTTTCAAATTTTAAACCAAAAACGACTTGTGGATTGTATTTTATGTATGAAAGGAATAAGACATATTGAGGGTAAAACGAAGTGAAATATACTTGAATATCACGTGTAGGGAAAAGGTTGTGTAAGGATGTACGTTTTGTCCATGTTTACCCAGAGTTTTTCTCAGCCAATATCAACCAATTGTTCAGGAACAGAAAGTTCGCAAAAAGCTTGTGAAATATAGCGCACGGATGCACGGAATAGAAAACAAGGCAATATACTGCTTATGTAAGGTTTATTCGCACATAAAATACAAGGGCCAACCCTTTTCTTTATACCTTAGTACCACAGTAATTAAAATGCATGGTTAAATTATCGTTATTGTACTTTCATATTTATATTATGACGCCCTTAAAATCATGAGGTGCATTAAGGTTGAGAATTATCAGCAGAATGTAGAGAAGAATATCAGTAAGCAAAACATATGAAGCTGCCTTACTTCTAGAAATGAGTTGCAAGTAACATTTTACAATAATTCCTGAGAGAGACTAGGTGGTGCTGTTTCCCTTCATCTGCAGCCTTTCCACCTGCGCCATTCTCTTGATCAGACATAGAAAATACCCACTTCTTCCTATGACGCTTCATTTTCTTCTTAAGATCTGGGACATTGTAATATCCTGTGTGGCCATGTCCACCGTAATGATGGTACCCGTATTCTGGATACTGTGGATATGCAGGAACTGACATCTCCTCGCTTGAGGAAGTTTCGTAGACTTCAAAGGAGCTATAATCGCTGCCGCTGTGGTGGCCTCCATGATGACCTCCGTGGTGTCCTCCATGNCAGTGGGCTATGGTTGCGGCTTTAGTTTAGTTTGCGGTCTTAGGTAGATCGTTTTAAAAGAAGCATCTCCACTAATTATGTCGCCAAGAAGGATTGTATATCAATAAATGATGTAATTCTTGCAGCGTAGAACTTTCAAAAATAAACCAGTCTGTTAATTGAAAGGTTCGATCCAGATCACGTGATCAATACAGATCAAACAGGATGCGAATGCCGTATCAATGTTCGTCGAACCTTATCGTTTCAGGGAGAAAAAAGAACAGAGGTATTTTTAAGAAGTATCGATAGGATTTCCCATTCCTGTACCGCGCAGTTCGCAATGATTTATCTGGATAATTATTGCCGAATCTTTGTATCCAGGAGAGTACTGGCACATTCGGCCCGAGGATTAAAGAGGAAGTTAAAAAGTTAACTGAATTAATTAATAATGTTTGTACGTAACATGCTTCAAGTCTGGCAAGCTGAGATAAGACATATATAAAGTGTTTTTGAGCAAGGTTCTCAATGATAATGTCCGAAAAAATTAATTTTTTTAATAGTAGACTATTGGTGAGGTCAAACAAATTCAGTGATTCAATACGAAGTCTTTTTAAATGAAGAACGCCTTCCATCACTCACACTAAAAATAACACCACAAAAATGTACTTCAATATTTCTGCCGTGTGATGACTTTTTAACTTCCTCTTTAATCCTCGGGCCGAATGTGCCAGTACTCAGTGCCAGTGCTTATTTATAACTATTCCATTTATCAAGTGAGGATGGTAGGATGAGTTCCTATTTAAAAGATATCAAAATAACTGTGGACGGGTACAAATGCTAGTAGAGATGTGCTACGTTAAAATATCGATAATTTAAAAGGAGGATAAAATATTAATATAGCAATGCAAATATTTCTCGCGTATATTTTTTTCGTTTAATTTCACTTATTTTTGCATCGTGTATCCTATGTATATAGTAGCTGAGAACAGTCTATACATAATACATTACAGAGTACATATCTAACTTATATTTGAATAAATGTTAACTAAAAATGTTTATCATATCTCGCAGGTTAGAAGTTGAAATTTAATGACGAAAATATGAGTAATTTGTCAAAAAAAATGAGAGAAAATATTTTCCTACAGGGGAATGTCCGCGATATCCATGGTAATGTACGTATATTGCGTGGTTGCCATACTCCGATTTTCTAATGCCAATTTTGCATAAGCAAAGGATTGTTGGTGTCAAAAGTCGATGAAGTATATGTTATTTTAGAGCCGGGAACCTACCCTGAAAGTCTCCATCAAATCCCTGTTACGCAAGTCTGGTGTTCCCCTTGTGAGTGTAACTCCTAGGTATTTATTGCGACGCAAGAATTCTAAAGGATAGCCTGAAATTTGGTATTGCTCGCTGATGACGTTGGTGGAACACGTCTTCTTTTCGATGGTTGGGGACGGCGGCGACGTAGTACACATTGGTTTGTCGAACCCTGAGAGTTATAAATTCTCTGACTCTTAGAAAAATGTACAATGGTGACAAAACGATTCTTTATCAAAGCCTTATTTACGTATTCCTACCTAAATTGGCTTTGGGTATAGGTGAGCGACCACTGCAGTTTTGCTTTTACGTGTTCTCTGTTCAGACGCTTCGTATCGCTGCTCGCTTGTGTGAAAGAGAAGGAACAGAGTAGCTATTTTTCTACACTCACAATAACGAGACGTAATAGTTTATACTGTGAACCGGAGTTTGCAGTTTATTATAGTCATTCCTCTGTTTCATCATCCTCTCATTTTTGAAGGTCTGCGTGAAATTGAGTTTTCTACGTCTACATTTACATAAATACCCCGCAAAACGACTTTATGCGTGTGGCAGGGGGTGTAAACAACAAGTGTTGGAGTTACCTCTTTAATTTATTGTTATCGCGTATCGTTTTCGGAAAGAATTATTCAATGAAACGAATTTTCCTCGCATCTATTTCTCTTATTTAAGTTGTCAGAGCGGCCGAAGTAGCAGGGGGGTCGCATAATACCAATTACGTCTTCCGAAAATGTACTTTCTCTGAATTTATCTAACAGTTGCAGCCTAGCTTCCTTTCTTTCAAGGGTTCCTAACCTGCGTCTGAGAGCAACGTTTCTCCATCATCAATGACCTCTTGAACCATATCTGTTACTTCATCTTCGAATTGGGCTTTGTCAATCACTATTCAACCGACATCTTGAAACGCTACATTAGGAACCCTTCTACACCTATAAAATGAGCATCAACTATGATATTGGAATATCCGACCTAGCTTTTCGTAACGATATAGTAATTAGGAGAGCATTCTCGCAAAATTGATTTTCAACAAGGGTTTAAATTGGATGATTTTCATTCTGAATACACTGATGCATAAAATGCAACGCAATACATATATTCGAAATACTAATACTACATAAATTAATCAAGAGTAATTATTTATAACTATCTAACTATTCTAAAATATATTTAAACTAGTGAAAGCCCCCGTCAAGCATGACGGAACTTAATTTAGTTTAAAAATATATCTATTATCGTATTTATCTGGTCCTAAACACAAAAGAATTCCCTCGTAAGATCATAATAACTCAATATATTTCTTACCATTATTTATAATATTTATTCTACTGTTTTCAAGTCATGAAAGCCTACTTTACGTAAATTTCTTATAAAAGTTATAAGAACTGATTATCCCCGTGCACTTTTATGGGATATCTCATGAAATCAATGTTCAACAATAGCCTTAGTCGTCAAAGGGATGGGTTGTTTATTTCCCAAAAATGTTACGAAATTTCCGTGTTTTATCAAAGTTCTCGCAATGTCGAAACTATATGAAGGATTCACGACGGAAATAAGATATTATGATTATTTTCCTTGTTGATGACACTTGGCTCAAGTTCGTAGGACCATTGTTTTTAATTTAATTTTGTAAATGGAACAACTTCTGCAAGCCATGAGAATTTACGTTCATCTCTTATGGAAACGTATTACGGACTCCTGGGTTCGAACCCGGGCCTTTACAGAGATGATATAGTTATAGTTATGATATGATAGATATAGTTATAGAGATGATATAGTAATAGGTATGACAATAGTTTTCCGGGTGGTTTCAGCATCGTAGAAACACAATGCAGTTTGTTTCAGACCTCTAATTCAAGCCGATTCTGAGATAAATAGGGGGACGGACGGACGGACAGACATTTTCTTTATATATATAATGATGAAGTAGGATTGAATATGGAAACTCTACGTGGATATAATGGTTGTAATAAGACAATCGAACCAGTCGGCAAGAATAGCATTTTATTTAAGCCAATCCTTTAATATCCCTTTAATATCCCTTTCATGTCGCTCATATGTTTCTAATCTTCATATAATTATCTGGCAATGTGGCTTCATAGAATGTGGTCTCAAGGATGTGGATCAAGGATTTGCGGAAGTATTTATGTAGGATAGCATCAAGCGATGCTGCAAATAAAAGTGTCACGCTATCTTTAGCTATCTTAGATCCTCATTTATTAATGGAATATCCCTACATTCTGCCCGGCTCGGCATTTTTTGCCTACTCCGACCAGCTTTACGTATCTACTCCAGATAGTATTTCACCTTCCATGTTCAGATTAATCCGAGTCAATGCTGGAAGAGACACCGACCACCTCGCAAATCATGAAAGTCGTACCACTAAGAAACAGTTGAGCCTCGACAGTCTCGGAAGTTCAGGAACACATAAGCCTCAACTTCCGCAAGGAGTTCAGTGACACCGAATGATTCAACAATGAGTCTTTCGGTGCTTCGGCATAAATCACATGGAAGCTTAGGAGAATTTGGAAGAATTAGCCCCAGAAAGAGTTATCAGAAGAGACAGAAAAATTTAGTCTATCCTCTGTTCTGAACTTATCATTCCCCAAACTTCCACCCTTTATACTTAATGTGTATCTAAATAAACGAGTGCAGCCATATGTTCCTGACCAAATAAGACGTTAAACTGCGCTTCTTTTGGACACATGCAGCCTGTACGTAGCCGGGATAAAATAATTGCTGTGTTTGCATGAGGTTGACCTATGCTCTTCCAAGTCTCGCTACATAAATTGCAAAGGAGATTCTACTATTCAAGAGACTACCATACATATAAACGAAGAAGAAAATCCAAGAGATCTGTGCCATAAGTAAAATCTCAGTGGTAAAAGATAAGAAAAAGGTGGAACTGACCCACCACCTCCATTGCCATTTGTATGTATCACAACAGCTCTTTCCCCGATTCTGGCTGAATTGCTGAACTATTTAACGGACCAGAGGGAGGAGCCAATATTACTGCTGCAAAAAATTGCCAAATTCAAGCAGCTACAATATTAGGTCCTCCGCATAACAGCAGAAGCAGCAACAGCCAGAATCGAAATATGGAACTCTTCCCCTAGCAATGAGCAAAATCAGGCTCTATAAGAAACACTCCTTTGATCCAGCGATTTGTCTTAGAAACTTCGGCAGTGTTCCTTTATATACCTCACTCAGTATATTATCAGAATTTCCCGAAAGATCGCAAATTTCTCAAGACAGGCTCAAGTCTTTTGACGGGAATTAATAATAATAACTGATGCACTTAATATTTAATGAGGCGACACTTGGTATTTAATAAGGTATTAATATTATTTATTATATCAATGATTATTATTTATTATCCTTATTTACCCTTCCGTACCCAATCTCTGCTACTGCTCGTGAGAGTTCGTTCTAAAATGATCGAACCACGTAGAGATGAGCCTGCTCCTAGTAAATTCCGAAGGGATCAACCGTGGGGTTAGGGCGCCCTCCAGCAACCTAAAACAAATCCCCATTGTCAGCAATTAAAGGCGGCACCCAATCGTCGATGTAGCAGACATAGAAAGTTGTAGGCGACAGAACAGACCAAAGCTGAGCTTCGTTCTAAGCGATATATCATCCGTTGTCGCATATACTGGTTTCCAATTCCGTTAGTATATCTGCCCGTTGTTTTCAAATGTCGAAGATAAAGCAAAAAAATACTACAATAGTCTTGTTCGTATAGAAGGCAATCTAATATCTTCAATCGTAGCATATTTTTTGCATTAGTGGCATAATTTATCGTTTATGAGAGCTATTTATTCGGTCATCTTTTGATACTCATAAGCTATTTCACTAATTACTCGATAACACCTACTAGGGAGCAAAATTTGCTTTACCAGAAACGTATTTTTAAATATTTTTACTGTAAAATATGCTTACCATCTGGGAATTTAAGGAACTTATTACTTTCTGGGAATTTAAGGCACTTATTAGCGCTATTTGAAAGTTCACCTTCTGCGATGGGGAAACGTAAACAAAAATTATCTAGGATTTAAATTCAAATAAAAACCCACTCGTTTACCATCATTCATTCCTTACAGAGTTATCCTGCAACGTATTTTTGTGAAGTTGCGGATAAATAAAAAAAACCTACTTCAACAATTGAATTTGTCGTCCATTCAACGTCGTTCTAAAACTGACGAATTTTGACAGCGTTAGCATAAATTTGGCTTTTAATTCTATGGGATCCCCTTTGTTTCTATCGTCTGAGAAAATCTGTTAACGTTGCTAGATTTGTCCAACTTACATCAAAAAAACTTCCTAGCTGGGTATAAATCATTGCCTCTCCTTTCTCCATGGAAAAACGAATTGTTTCATTTTCACAGGATGCGTAGAGTCACATTCCTTAAAAAAATCTGCATACAACCCATACAACCGTGCAAGTCATTCACATTCAGTCCAGTGCATCGAAATAATATAGGGGCTAAACTTGACCAAATTTTGCGAAAAAAGGCTTTCTTCGATGCTTCATGAAATCTTCGAGCGCGATCTTCGAGAGGCGACGACCAAGCTTTACAAGGAAATAATCGTTAAAATAGGGAAGTTACTTCTGGTCATTCTTTCCGAATAGCATCAGAGAATCTAATAGGGTAGATTAGGTAAGGAGTTAATACACCCCTATCATACAACACAGGCGACTTTCGGGGTACAAATCTAAATTGTAATGACCGCGGTTGAATACTTGCATACTTACAGTAACAAAATGGCGGAAACTTATTTTAGAGCAAATTTTTACCTAAAGCGAGGAAAATAGTAGAAATAAGTACTGATAGACTCGGGCTAACATATATACCACGGTATTCTTTGAAGCTTTCGAAAGAGGAACCTGGAATGAAATCTTGCAACCACTTGCGACGCCGATAAATAAAGCGACTTTTCGACAACGCTGCTAGGGATATTTTCTCTATCTATGTTGTGTTATTCACCCTCCTCGCTACAAAAAAATATTTTTATGTTTTCGGCCAGCTTCTTTTTTTCTAGCCCACTGTGCACTGGTACAATCTCGGCTGGACTATGGATATGGAATTAACTCCTCGGCAAGAGAACCATGCTTAAGGCGGTGATCAACACTCGAAAATACTGGTCTGCGGATAGCCACTGGCGCACACCGGGTTTCTCCGGTATACATGACGATGCTGTGAAACCACCTCTGTAAACTCTGCGTAACATCTTGATGTTCAAGTATGTTGCGTAAGTTTTATCAATGTGGACAAATCCCTATTTCAATGTAATTTTTTACTGACGCCTCTTATAATTTTGTAACCAAATGACAAAGTCTATCCCACCATTCATTGCTCGTATAAACAGATTTATTTTAGATCATCTGCCTGGCCTCCATCAAAAAGGTTGCACTAGAAACACTCCTTGATTTAGGATCCTGCCTGACGACATTTCTCTAAAGCTCTGAGACCGGAATGCCTCCACTACGGTTGTGGAATATCAGCATATCTTTTATGAATGTTTCGGCAACCATGCAGACCTTACGACCGTGTATGCAGTCGAATCAAAGTCATATACGGCATGCGCTTGTGCAGTGACTTGTTTGTATCACTAAAGCCTGGCTATGCCCCGTATCCTCAATCTTCACTGAAGAGCTACATGCAATCTGATTGGCTCTTCACAGACAAGAAGCACTCTTTCCTCAATTTCACAGATTTACTCTGTGTATTTAAATCTATTGCCATCTTTCCGCTGCACCTATGGTTATCTAAGAAACTCAAAGTAAAGCAAAATCACAAATAGCATTACCATTAAATTTCTTTAAGTCACTGGACATGTTGGAATTGTTAGAAATATAAGAGCAGACATAACTAAAGAGGCTTTGGGTAACCCTATGGCTGATTCTGAGCAGGTTCCAAGTGATAACCTCAGGGAAAAATGGCACAGTNCTGCTACTACTTCCGCTGCTGCTACTACTTCCGCTACTGCTACTACTTCCGCTACTGCTACTACTTCCGCTGCTGCTACTACTTCCGCTACTGCTACTTCCACCGCTATGCCCACCGCTATGCCCACCGCTATGCCCACCGCTATAACCACCGCTATGCCCACCGCTATAACCACCGCTATGCCCACCGCTACTCCCACCGCTATTCCCACCGCTATGCCCACCATTGTATCCACCGCTATGCCCTCCGCTGTGTTCGCCACTGTGCCCACCACTGGATCCACCGCTGTGTCCTCCGGGCATTCCTCCACTACCTCCATCGCCGCTCTCTCCGCTCTCTTCCATGCTGTATCCATTGTTTCCATATCCTTGGCCGTAATTGATGTTCACATGAGGCTTGTATTTCATTGCAGCCAGGTAACCCTTACAGAATGCCACTCTCTTCTTCTTTGGTGTCATAAGGATGAAGTTGATCAATCCCTTTCCTCCTGGTATCTTATAACCTCGTCCGTCGTTTTGGATCCATGAGGATTCAAAATCTTGTATATCGAGAGCGGTCCTTAGGTTATCGTCATCACCATTAGTCAACTGCATTTGAGTATCTGTGTTATCCGCGGGGTTCTTAACTGTAATCAAAGTTATGAAATAGCGTTCAGTTTCATTTTTTGTCATGAGATTGACCTTTCTATAACTCTAGGTAGTTTTTAGTTTCTATTTTTAAATGAAAACTAAATTTCGTCTAGCGGCAAAATTTATCACTCATTGTGGTTATCTTAATCATGAGTCCCGTTTTCAAAAATCGGCAAAATAATGTATTTTAGGATTTTAAGCTCCTATGGTATATCGATCGTATAAAAGATTTTCGGGTTTCCACCAAGGCTAAGTCTGTAGACATTGCTGTCGGGAACGTTATGATGAAATTTTCTGTCATCTTTATCGGGATTGAAGTACCGTAAAAGAATTCCGTGTCCTTTACATACACCCCGCAGTCAATTTCCACTAGTTACAACCTTATTAATCTCAGGTCTTAGTGATAATTAGACTGAATAATATCATATCTATTTGTTGAATCCTAAATTTTTAGAAGAAACATTCTTAATATTAACAGAATAACTATGAAGGTAAAAAGCAAAAAGATTCTCAATTTAAGTAGCCGTCAACGTTGAATACCTCGATCATTGAATACCTTTCGATAAAAGGTTTATGTTATTCTAGAATCAGATTTAATACTTTAGAAGTTTAGCTATAAATTGATATCGAAGTTTTCATGCAGAAAATATACCTTTTTCCTCTGGTAACTCATTTATAGCGGGGTCTGGAGAAATAGCTTCACCAGCTTGCCTGATTCTCCTTGGTGATAGTCCTAATAACAAATTAATACTTAGATTAAATTGGTTTTAGTAAATTATTTTAATACTCTTAACCGTTTCCCTTATTAATATTTTGATATCGACACACAAGATTCTTAATATACTCACTGTGATATATTTCGTCCAAATCATAAATTTACAATTTTTAATCATCATTACAGATTGTAAGAGATTTTAAGCATCACTGTATTGTTTTTAAATATGGTACAAAAGGAGGAAGCAAAATAAACAGTTAAGGCTATTGGAAAAGAACTGAAACAGGTAGAAAAGCACCCTTATTTATGTTGTTTTCTGGATTAGTAGGAGCAGAAAAAGGCTAGAAAAACAATAACAGGGTTAAGGGTTAGTACTCGAAGACAAGGAAACCGATGAGAAATTCAATTTATAAATTAGTGACAAAAATATCTCTAAAAAATTGGGTTTGCATTATGGGTGATACATATTTTCCTTTAAAAAGAGACGATTGGTGTATGAACAACTAGATGGAAATAAAGAGTAGAATTGAAAATGTATTATACGTGTATAGGTTAGCATAGCATTATATTAGCATATACATAATCATAGGAAGTGGTGGAGATGGAGAGAGAAGAAAAGCTTCTCACTGAAGATTCAAATTGAAAGAAATAAGTTAGACATCATGAGAAAGAATTGCTCAATAACTAATTGGAGGTAAGATGCAAGAGTGGAGAAAATCTGAACCGTACATTTGAAACGAATAAAGACTCGATCATCAAGAACAACGAAACTGAATGGTGAATATTGGTCAAATATTCACCATTCAGAGCCGAATTTCAAGTAGGATTCTCATCTCCATTCGATCGATAATCACCTTGAAGATGCTGCATCTATTTTCACTAATTTTTTGTCTTTAAAATGACGGGAAGCTAAATTTTCTAGTTTCGACTTTTTAAATAGAACAAATTAAGATCACTAGGAAATTTTATTCTACCGTAATCGCTAAAATGAGGTGGTTTAGTTCCACGTGAAACAGTTCGTATAGTAAGTCAATTTTTATAATATAAAAGATTCTTCAGGCTAAAGTATGCACAAACATCTCAGTTTATCTGAGTAATTTTTCTATTTTCGGATTAGTATTACTTCCTTACCATTTTCAATCGGCGAAGATTCCACGAGCAACAGGATGGTCCAGAAAATAAGGCAAACGCCTATGGATTTCAAATGCGATGAGGGCAACATCTGCAAAAAGGAAGAAAATTTTGCATTAGTGTTAGTAGGTGTTAAATTTCGTCGATAAATTGTGCATATGGATGATAGTGGATGCAGAATATGTCGTATGAGCACATTTTGCGTCATTTTACATTACCATATGCAACTGGCTCACCGTGACCGTCTTTAAAGATTCCCAAAATATTAGCTGCCTATCATTTTCACTCCAAACTTTGTTATCGCGAAGAACGTGATGTTTCGAGCTTCGTGTTTCTTCGTCTAGAAGCATTTAATATTACGCAAACGCCGCTGCGTAAAATTGCAATTACAGAAATTTAATTTGAATTGTTACTTTCATTTGGGCATCTTCATTTGGGCATCTTCATTTGGGAAGAAAAATTGTAGAAATTGATAGTTGGTTTTCAACCTGCTTCTTCAAGCATGAACCTCTTGAAAACCTGCGAGCTGTTTCTACGCCGTATCCACCCGCAAACTAGAAATCCTCTTCAGCATGATATGATTAAATAAAGTACGTTTACTCCACGATTACTATTAACTCTACCTATTGTTATCTCTCATCCGGTAATTCAAGTTGCCGACAAATTTTAACAGATATACTTGTTAACATCCTACGCCAGCGGAAATTAAAATTGCCAACATGAGAAAAATGAGAAAATGGTTGTCTCGTTCCCTTTTAATTTTCTGTTAACGGCATAATAGTTGTAAATAAATATATGAGTCATTTTTTCTTCATGCATATCTTATTTTTGCTAGCCACTTTTTAAGGAATGGGGTATGTCCTTCGCTTGACTATGTCCTTCGCATATATATATAT
>KZ308757.1:366422-402681 GCA_000376725.2 Ladona fulva | reverse complement strand
GATATTATTAAAAATATTATCAAAATTATTATAAATTGAAAGATTTTAATGAAAGCTACATTTCAATTCTCGATCATAGACTGATTGGTACCTGATGACATTTGCTTGTATAAACTCATTTATCTACTAGCTGATTCCATTTCTTTCATATGCAACCGCAAATAATTTCGTTTCATTATCACAAATAGGTCAATGAAAAAATTTCCAATTTTGTACGAACTTTCAGTAGATATGGAATTATCATTGTTAACCCTTTAGCCTAACTATTCAATACAACTCCTCATGAAAAAGAGTGAAAAAGAATTTATTATATAATCGGTGTTGACTTCAGCTATTCAGATGCTGATTAATGCGACGTCGCCAATTTAACACTTCTGATACCATATTAACACCCACTTAGACTGGGTAAATGGCGCACCTCCCGTTACACTGCAAACTTCGTTGAAAAATTATGTTAAAAAGGTTTTTTAGTTTTAATTTGTGCTTATAATAATCATAAATGTACATACATCAATCATGAACCTTCGTATCAAAAAATATAAATTAAATCTTCGTAAATTTTTAGAACTCAATATTTAGCTCATTCTTCTTATTTAATTGCTGATATTTAATTTTAATTAATATAGCTCTCAAACGAATAAAATAAAATGAACATTCGTTTTGTGACAATGTTTCTTACATCAATTTCAATAATCCCTATACCTTACCAACTGTTTTTATTTTGTTGCTTTTCCAAAAATTTGAAATTATCAAAATTGAATTTTTTCCGCAAGGGTTTTAAATTATTATCGTAAATATTTAGTTGGGAATGAGGTATTAATTCAAAGTGTTTATGGTTTTGCAGACAAATTTTTCAATACACAATAGAATATTTTTGTGGTACCAATTATCTTTAAAAACTCCTCTTTAAAAAAATGCCTTCAATTACGAGGACAACAAAAAAGTCCATAATCGACAAAAAATAAGTCAATTACCTAAGTTCCTGAATTTCCAGTTATTTAAAAAATGCTTATGTAATTTCTTTGGAAAAGTTGCCTTTCAGAGGTTGATTTCCCATTTCCGTGAATTTTAATTTTATATACAGATATCAAATTTTACGAAAACATCTTTAGATTTCGGATTTGACCACCATATCGCGTACACAGTATCAAACGTACTAAAAAATAGTGATCCAATAGCATTCTTCCACAATGGGAGATCCTCACAACTATTTCTTCTTTGCCACTTTATGGTCTATAACCAAGCAGCTAGTGATGCCATGACTAGAGCATTGCCTAGATGTGACAACATGGGAACTATTCATGATGAATGGATCCAATTTGGAAATATCCCAATTATATGGATATTTTAGAAAATTATAGCCAAGGATATATATGGACAGCCAAGTTGGATAGCGCGTTCGAATTCGGTGGAATCGGTCCAGGGTTCTTTTCCACGTAGGGGCCTATTCGTGAAATGACCTTAGATGTCCTTTAACACTTTTAACATAACTACTTCTACTTTATAATGTAAAAAAAATGAATCCTCTCTATCTACATTATTAATAGATAAAAATCATAACTATCTATTTAAATATAAATAAATTATTTTGACTTTTTGGGGGCAAAAACATGACAATATATCTGGTAACAAATACTAGCAGATAAAATGTTTCCCTGAGTGTTTTTCATATAACTGATTATTTAATCAGCGTACATCTTAAGCAACGGTCCAACAACAATCGTGTGATGTTTCTGAAATTCAAAAGATATCCTCAATAGAATATTGTCTGCGATCCTTATTTACCTAGTGGATCAACTATGCTTTATTCTACATCAATATGTAAATTCCTTCGCAAATTAGGCCATTATTGACTACCATACTCTGAAATCAAGTCGAAACCATTATTTTCTTCGCGGAAACCCTTAAAAATATTTCTTAAAAAAAATCTTTTAAAGTTTTTTTAAAATCACAATTCGTTCGTACATTTGTGCATTTCTCGGGAATTGTATTCGACATCGAAAATCGACCAAAAATCTGTCGGTTAATTCGAGTAAAAGGAGTAGTGGGATTGTATAGTTTTCAGGGTGTTCGGGGAACCCGCTCCCTTTAACCACTAAAATTGTGGAGTTATTGAAAATAAAATAAATGAAGGTGTTGATGAAAATTACTATATACGTATATACATGTAACTAGAAAAAAGGAGGAAAAATTTGGTGATGGTGTGACGACATATTTCAAAATACACTACGTTTATAAACAATTGGTTCATTGTCTTCAAATTTAATTAATCATTTTTCTGTGTTTTATATCATTCTGCAAATTTTCTTTATTTCGAATTCTGAAGAAAGTAGTCGCTAAAGAGAGCGTGAGGATGTGGTGATGACCTGATATTAGTTTAAAGTACTGTATTGCTGGAAAAGTGGTTGTTTTTAACATTAGCGATTATGAAAGTGTGCCATTTGTAATGAATGAGTCTATGTGCTTAAATTAGTAATACTACTACTGCCAAAGAGAGGTTTTCCGAGGGATTTTCCCCCACAAATTTTTCCCTCAATTCATACAAATAATACCTCTTCATCCTAATCAATATACGAGAACTTTTTTATGAACTTCTATGAATCAACCACATTTATTTCATTATACTTTAATATTTTCTAAATCGTACCCACTGCCACCAGGTACTACTGGAACCAGGTACCCACTGGCACCTACTTGTAGTGTGGAATACGTAATAATAATATCATATATATAAAAAGCGAATGTCTGTCCGTTTGTCCGTCCGTCTGTCCGTCTATCCGTCCCCCTATTTATCTCAAATACGGCTTGCCTTAGAGATCTGAAAGAAACTGCTAACTGCATTGGGTCTCTACGATGCTGAAACCCCCAGGAAAACTATTCTCATCTCTGTAAAGGCCCGGGTTCGAACCCAGGAGCCGATAATGCGTTTCCATAAGAGGTAAATGTAAAGTACGCGTACGTTTTCTTGACTTGCAGAGGTTGTTTCTTTTACAAAATTTAATGAGAAACAATGGTCCTACGAAGTTGAGAAAAGTGTCACAAGAAAAAAGGAAAATAATCACAGAATCTTATTTTAGTCGTGAAACATTCACATAATTTCGAAATTGCGAGAACTTTGATAAAATACACGGAAAATTTGTAAAATTATTCGGAAATAAACAACCCATCCCTTTGACGACCAAGGCAATTGTTGAACATTGATTTCATGAGTTATCATGAGTAGAAATGTACGTAAAGTAGGTTTTCGTTACCTGCAGAGGTTGTTTCTTTTACCGAATTAAATTAGAAATAATGGTCTTACAATTATAATACAAATTGTTTTTTACGTTTACCGCAATATTGAGACTGATTGCGTGTGACAGAGCACTTGGTTTGGCGATATGAGTCACTTCTTCGGTGAAAGCAATAATTAGCTTTATTAACAGCACAAATTACCATTTAAAAACTCATTGGTGTCTCCTGATAAAAACTGCGTAAGACTGAATTTTTTTATCAAGACACAGAAGTTAAGTCTTGAAAACAGAAAAATGCCTCCCAAAATAATCTCAGATAAATAAGCATTTACTCATTGCTATAACTCCTGTTCTTTCTTTTTGTTAAAAGAAATTTCCAATCGGTTATGTCTATGTCTATGTGTATACCCTGCTAGCCACCTTTTGGTGTTTGGCAGGGGGTGCATGCACCAAGACTCTATTTACCTAGTCGATTACTTTCGCGTATCGTTCGCGGAAAAAACGAATTCTTGAATCGGTTCGTTTTCGCATCTATTTCTCTTATTTTCCTCGCTGTATCGGAGCGGCCTATATAGCAGGGAGGGCGCATTATGTCCGCGACGTCTTCCGAGAACGTGGTTTCTCTGAACTTATTTAATAAATTTATCCTTAGCGTTAATCTTCTTTTTTCTAATGATTCCCATCCCGCGTTCTTGAGCATCTCAGTAACGCTTACTGATTTATCATAGCAATTCTTCACGAAACGTATCGCTTTTCGTTGCACCTTTTCTATTTCTCGAATACAGCACTTGTCGGCTGGGTCCCATACACTACATGCATACTCAAGGTGAGGCCTGACTAACGCGAAGTAACAACGTTCTCGGAGTTTTTCTTCGCTTCTTCCGACTATTCTCTTAACAAAACCGAGTTTCTTAAAAGCCTTTCCGCATATGTTATGGATGTAAGCCCTCCATGAAAAGTTATTAGTAAGGGTCACTCCTAGATATTTCACCGATTCTTCCGTTATTAAGTTTTTCCCTTGGAGGCTATACGAGTAATCTTTAGTTATCGATTTTCTTTCAAAGAAGTTAATTACTGAACATTTATCTACATTTAGCTCCAATTGCCAATCATCGCACCATTTCGCAATTTTATTTAAGTCATTTGAAAGGATCAATCTATCCTCTTCTCTCTCAATCTCCCTGTAAACTACCGTATCGTCCGCAAATATCCTAACTTTACTATCGATTATTTTGCTAAGACCGTTGATATATATTAAAAACAGTATCGGCCCGATTACGCTTCCCTGCGGGACGCCCGAGGTAATATCCGAGGAGGTTATCCTTTTATAAAACATCTCCACTTGACTTTCGCCCATTCGTAGACTCTAGGCACACAGAAGCGCATGCTTTGCTCTTCATAGCAGTACTGGGGCACATTTTGTAACTTCACATTCAAAATCTCCATCGATTAAGCCATTTTTTAATTTTGCCATTTCAAGAAATTCATATTAAAATGCTATACGATTAGAAGTTAAATTCAGTTTATATTTCAGCAATGTAAAACCTTTTGATACATTTTCTACAAATAAATATTGCTGGAAGCCTTAGCTGAAATAATAGGCGACACAGAGCCGATTTCGAAAAATATTTTTTTTCCCTTAGG
Source organism: Ladona fulva (assembly GCA_000376725.2). Classification (NCBI taxonomy): domain Eukaryota; kingdom Metazoa; phylum Arthropoda; class Insecta; order Odonata; family Libellulidae; genus Ladona; species Ladona fulva. The sequence continues at coordinate 397,804 of KZ308757.1, read as the reverse complement.
CGCTCTGGTCAGTACGAGGTACGGATGCGGTAGATGTTTCTATTCGAGACTTATTTTCAAAAAAAAGACAGTCAAAAAACAAAAATGGATAGTCATGGCTACAATTAGTTGATATCCAATTTAATAGCACCCTTTGAAACGGTACCTACCACTTTCTCTCAAAAAATGCATTACATTTGAATTGGAAAGTATTAGATAATGTTTTAGATGTAACTCTGTGGAATTCCACCATGATATAATAAAATAAAATTCTAAGGTTAATTCCACGGTAACATAATTTAATATTCAATGTAATTAAGTTACTGTGAATATAGAATTTGATTTAATTATATAATTTATACATTTTATCTTCAATACATCGCACAATTTTCACAAATAGATATCTCAGAAGACAGGTATCTGCCGAATTATCAATACGAATCTCAAAACCCCTTTAGCTAGAAATAAAGGAAACATCTATTTTCATACTTTGCTGCAGGCCACAGATAAATACATACATATATATATATATATACATACTGACGTCCCGGTTTCGAATTCAGTGAAAGGCTTGGTCGTTTATGTGTACGTAGGGTATTTATCGTGAGAATTGTCAACCTTGGTTAAACTACACCTCATTGATAAAGACGATACTATTTTTATTAATGTTATTAATAATCTATCTTAAACAATATTTTACTAGTGTTCGCTACAAATTTTTTTTTTTTATAGATCGTGATATTTTATAGAGACGTGTCACACTTTTGAATTTATTTCTTTATTTTCTAATATTATAACACAATGTTCTGAAATAAAATTATTATTTACGATGTTACAGGACGCACCACTCATAAGTAAAATTTATTACCGGGAGTATCACTGCCGCATGCAAATATATTACCGGCGTAATGGGTTCATAATGGAAAGACTTACCTATGAACAGTACTGTTACCATTCTTGAATTCATGAAAAGGTTAAACCTTTTCAAAGGTACTGAACTGATTTGAATCAACTATAAGGGTTGATGTTAGAGATTTTTGCCCTGGTGATGATAGCCCTAGAGGAAGTTAAGGATTATTTGAAAGGAAGTAAGGTCTGGATTTTCTCCGTGACAGCTGCTAGAAAAGGTTTGCCCCAAATAATCCCAGACTAAGTTGATAATATGTAAAGAATGCACTTTTTTGTGACGCAAACTGTCATCGGGCATAGAGGCTAAGTGCAGGTTTGTTCCAATTATAATAACAAGCCTAAAAGTCGGCGTATCTATACCCTGATACAGGAAGAATGTTATATTGTTTTTTTCTTGTTTGGGTTATAGGGCAAAAGATATCAAGTTTTTAAAGGAAACACAGTGAAAATAACGTAATAACGCATAAAATGAGAGATGTTTCGGAAATTTTATTGGACATTTGATCCTTCTTCCATACATGTGATATTTTTAATTTAAAACTATTGATATTGAACTCTTAGTCATAGTGACTGTAAAAAGTGTAAATACTAGTTATTCTTGTATCTCATTCGTTTTTACACAATTGTACTTCATTTTCTTAACATTTTCCCGATATTTCATAGAATTTGTCTACGTATTTTCATAATGGTTTATTTTATTTTATTGGTAGTGTCCATTATTTTTGGGTGTATTATTTGTATATTTCAAATATTATTTGGCCATCATTCCATTTCTTGGTTATAAAGGTATTTGCTTTACTCTCTTTTAGTTTAGATGACTATCTAAACTAAAAGTGTTTAGTCTAATTAGATGACTATCAGTATATTTAAGTAGGTTCTTCACAACCCCCTTCTTTGTGGGTGTTTTCCTGCTGTGAATACTTTTTCCCAAGCTTCACTCAGGTTTTTTTAATTCACAAATAAATTTTCCAATTCCTATTAATTTAATTGCCTTTTATTATTGTTCGTTAGTTAGATATAAGTTACATAGGAAGGAGAGACTTCTTAGACTCCATTTCGTCCTAAAGAAAGGAGATATTTTTTTTATTTATATGTAATCAGGGTCATGCCAAGCCAGTTTTCTATCCAAGGAGAGATGTAATAATTTTATACCCACACCGGTTTATTGAGTTTACTCAATTTTTCCTTAATCATTCAAAAAAAATGAGAAATAACTGTCTCCTTTCTCCATTTTTTCTGAATCAAACATCCAACGCAAGGAATTACTATCACAATGTATACTTTCTGACGTGCCGAAGGCGGTCGCTTAGCCTGCTATATGGCCCTGTGCTCCTCCGAATGTTTTTGTTTAAAATACTATTTTAACAGTCACCACGTTCCCTAGTCAGGTTATCCATCTAGTTGATTGCAGTTTTAGAAACATTTATATGCTTCAATAACTATAGAAGTTGCGTAATTAATTCGCGATCCCTTTACTCATAACGCCGACAATTTGTATTTCCCTTATCATCTCTGGTAATTTCATTTTATAACTCTTTATCCTTCCCTTATCATTGAACTCATTACCATTTGAGGTTAAAGTACACGACGCGTTTTGTTAAATTATGTAAATTTGTGATAGGATCGTCAATCGTGGCCCCACATGATATTTGCAAACGGGTTTTCTCGCCTAAAAACCTGCTTCTATACGCTATTCGAGTATTTTCTCTGAGCGTTCACCTAGAGATTATGTGCGAGCCCGTTCTTTCTTCGCAGAATCACCCGTAACTAAAGGAAATGACATACGGAATCATTTGAGTATTCAATTGCCCTTAGAGAGTTTTTTTAGCCTTTTTCAGCTTATGCAAAAAAAAGATTTGAAGGTGCGAAATAATTGATAGTGGAATTAATCAGTTCTTGTCTCCCACTATGACTTCACTGCGCTCAATACACCGCGAAACCGTTCCTAATTGTCTTATCAAAAAGAGTGAGCTTTATCATTTCCCATGTTTTCGTACAGTTAGGTTACGAGGTACTTGTTTCTTAACGAAAATAGACAAGAGCAATGTGACAGAAACTCGAAAAATAAGAACCTACAATAATTTCTTTAATTATCATGTTTCTTTTGGAGCATAAATGATACTAAAATTCTACAAATTTGCTAGAAATACCCAAATTACGGTAATATTTATTCACCTTCCTTAAACTTTTCTTTCAGTTTCTTTCCCCTGTATGTGCATATTACATACTATGTATTGATTTTTAGGAAGTATTCAGCACTGAGTTGTAAGTGGTATGTGCACTATGTACTCACGAGAAATCTATTAGATCAGAAACGTGCACGCTGGTAACAAAGGAAAACGGGTAAGGGTGACTTTGCGCAAGATGGTGCGCACCCAGGAAAAATCCCAAGGAAGAATGAACTTGAAAAAAGTCTGACGGGACCGGGAATCGCACCCAGGTCTCCCAATTCCCGGTCGGGTGCTCTGTCCGTTGAGCTATCCCGGCAGAACATTTCTCCAAGCCATTCGGCCAAGTCCATTCTTCCTTGGGATTTTTCCTGGGTGCGCACCATCTTGCGCAAAGTCATTCTTACCCATTTTCGTTTGTTTACTACCAGAAGGGGGTCTCCTTTCCATCTCTTTGTGTGGCCGGTGCTTCAATGAAGCCGTGACTGCGAACGATGCCGCCATGCGGACGAACTCGTAACGTCCTTGCCCACAAAGTATCCCGAATGGCTTGGAGAAATGTTCTGCCGGGATAGCTCAACGGATAGAGCACCCGACCGGCAATTGGGAGACCCGGGTTCGATTCCCGGTCCCGTCAGACTTCTTTCAAATCCATTCTTCCTTGGGTGCACGCTGGTTTTTGAAACGGTGATCTACAACTTTCTCAAGTCGAATCGAGAGTATATATAAAATAATAGGAGCCTATATGTCTCAGTCAAGCAATGCCTCCCGCTACTACCATCAAGAAAGTTCATTATTGAATCACAGAGAATACGAGGAATTAACTCTATTAACTAGGCCACCAGATATTTTCTTCTGATCATTTTTTATCATATAGTTTACCTTCAGGGGTTTTTACTATTTGGGGTTTTCCCGATAAGGGATGTCGAGCAAAGTGTAAAATCAAGGAGCATCAGATCTTAGGTTTTTCCTAAATGCGCTCCATAGATAAAAGTATTCAGAATGAGGAGTATTTTTGCTGGCACTTTTCAAATTCAATCAACGACTGAGAGATCATGAACGGCTCGTTTTTAACGAGTCATTAAAACGACATATACCTTAATAAGAAAAAAAGTTATTCCTTGACATATAGCTTTATTATTGGTTATAGGAGTATATATAAATTGGAAGATAGGAATAATGTTTAGCGAGAAAATCCCAGTAATCTCCATATTCACCACAATACTTAATCCTCATCTTAACTTGAATTAATTGAGCATAAAGTTGTTCGTGATCGCTACTTAAGGTACCTCCACCGTTCTCAGCTGAAATCGCCCGCTGGGAAATTTATGAACGACGTAGACTGGACAGTGCCTAGAATAAAAGTTCTTTATAATTAGAGACTTTGATACAGATGTAGTTCGCATTGCATGTTAGATAAGAAAACTAGAAAGAGTGTTATGAAGAAATGTTTGACATGAGTAACTTCAATTTCTTTTTCTTTTAGAATTTCATTTTGATTTTATGATGTATGCATTAAGGAATTTGAATTTCCCTATGATTTCATCTATGAGTATCATCCTTTCTGCCGTCTCTGTGTTCAAATGACCTTCATGTACGACAGACTATGTTTATACGTAGCGTTTCGATGTAAACAACATGTATATAAATTTTTACTTCAACGTCTAAAACCTAAATCCTTATCAACGATTATCAAAACCTTTACGCGTTGTTGTATTCCACTCACTTCGCATGTATATCTATATAGACACTGTGCAAGCCGCAGTGTGACTGGGGGTGCATGCACCATATTTCTACTTCCCTAATCGATTACTTTCGCGGAAAAAAATAATTATTGATACGACTAGTCCTAGCATCTGTTTCTACCAATTTCCAAAAAAGTATATTCTCTGAACTTAGTAAGCGCATTAAGCCTTTGTTTAAATCTTCTATCTTTTAGAGATTCCCTAAAGCGTCCTAAAGCATCTGTGTAGCTCTCACTGATCTCTCGTAACAATATTATCCGAAACGTATTTCCTTTCGCTGTACCTTTTCTAATTCCAGAGTACAACACACGTCCGCAGGGCCCCATAAACTATGTGCATACTCAAGTTTAGGCCTAACCAACGCGAAATAAAATCGCTCACTGAAAATCGTTATCGTGAAAAAATGTATCGTTCGTGGAAAAAAAATAATTATTGAAACGACTAGTCCTAGCATGTTTCTGCGAATTTCCACACAATTTAAACGCCATAAATAACAAGGGGGACGCATAATATTGGCTACATCTAAAACGTATATTCTCTGAACTTATTAATTGAATTAAGCCTTTGTTTAAATCTTTTATCTTTTAGAGACTGTTTCTTCGCTCCTACAAGGGCACCCCATTTCGAATTATCCGTGAGGGTTACTCCAAATTTTGCTTCTCATTTTCACTACAGTAACTGTGAGTGCAGCCTTCATGCTCAGCATATCGCTCTTTGTTTCTATTCGACCTAAAAATGATTTCTTGTTATTCGCAAACTCATTTCAGTTCTCTTAAATGCCCGATAGAGGTTCCTTGAATACAGTTTGAGCGACGATAACGGTGTAAAAAGCGGAGAGCAGTGGAAAAAGCAACGTCGAAGGTAGAAAATGTCTGTACTAATTCGTATAAATGCATTTTAAGTTGTCTTTAAACTCTTGCTGAAGTTAATTCACGGTTCTGCCGGTATAGCTCAACGGACAGAGTACCCGACCGGCAATTGGGAGACCCGAGCTCGATTCCCGGTCAGTTCCCTTCAACTCCCGTCAGACTTTTTTTAAGACCATTCTTCCTTGGGATTTTTCCTGAGTGCGCACCATCTTGCGCTAGATCACCCGTTTCCTGTAATCCCAATGCAGTATAAGATACATCGCACCAGGTCTATTTGCAAATACTACTAAAATACGAACAGCATAGCTTTCATAATTGCTACATGTGTGGTATTTTATCTTTAAGTTACATTTAATCTGCTCGACATAACCTCGTTACTCTGCTACAAAAGAATTACAGCACTATTTTCCGCTTGAACGCGATATTAGCAGAGCCGTATTTGGAAAAAAATATTTCTTTCGAGATTGTTAAGTCAGTAATTTGTCTAAAAATCACAAGTTTTAAGCAATAAGTATTTCCCAAGTAAAAACGGACATGAAAAAAAGTTCGTCAGGACCAGGTTTTGAACTTGGGTAATAGGCATTAAGTTATCGTTTATGGGAAATTTTGAGTAAGAAGCCTAGTGGTCTGCCACGACCTTTAAGAAGCACCCGCCATACAATACATCCTAGCCGCACGACTTTTCGTGTAATAACATCAAATAAGTAGTTTTTTATCCTCTTATATTCATAAAAGTGAATCCCTGATAAGGATTCGAGTATAAAATATTGCATAAAATTAAACAGAAACACCTGTCGTTTAACTTTTTGGAAAACGTTAAAGAAAGGTTTATCAGCTGGCCTTGTTAATCTACATAATTATTTGAAACGCTCTTCTATGTGATCCTGGAACGGGTGATGAGAAAAACACAAGTCAATAACCCAGGGGGTACACTGTTCAGCCGTATATCACAAAACCTAGCTTATGCTGATGATGTTGATATGATATCAAGGAGGCTTAAGAACCTAGAGGAAGGACTGGAGAGATTAGAGATGGGGGCAGAAAAAGTTGGACTTAAAGTGAACTGTGCTAAAACACAGTATTTGTTCTCTTCAAGGAAAAGTATGTCTGAAAACGATAAATTTATAGAATTTAATGGGAACAAATATGAAAGATGCGACAAGTTCGAGTATTTGGGAGTGTTGCTGACAAGATATAATGAAATGAGAGAAGAAATAAAAGCTAGGATTGCAGCAGGCAATATAGCTTTATTGAAGGTGATGAAGTCACATAACCTCAACAGGAACTTGAAAATAAAAGTCTGCCGAACAGAGATTATACCTGTTGTATTGTATGGCTCAGAAACATGGACCATGATTACTGCAGGAGAAGAGCTGCTTAAAAGACGGGAAAGGAAAGTACTAAGAAAGATTTTTGGGGCGGGAAAGGAAAGTACTAAGAAAGATTTTTATTTCTTCCTTCATACTAAGAAAGATTTTTTGGGCAATAGATGGCGACAAAGGATGGCGGACAGTCGAGAATATGGAAGAATAGAGAACTAGAAGAACGCCAACGTCCTAACATAGTGTCAGAAATAAAGAATAATAGGTTAAAATGGTTAGAGCATATTGAGAGAATGCCTAAAGATGGGATGATTAAAAAAATATACCTAGGACACCCTGGTGGTAGAAGACTGAGAGGAAGACCTCGTAAAAGATGGTTAGATGATGTAGAAAATGATCTGCGAAAGATGAAAATAAAAATATGGAGAACGCATACAAGTGATCGTGACGATTGGGCTAACATTGTCAGAGAGGCCAAGGCCCTACAAGGGCTGTAGCGCCGAGGAGTAGGTAGTAAGTAATTATTTGAAAAGGTATATAAAATAACTCTTTTATTTGAGCGTAGAAATACAGTAGATGTTCCAGCATTGTTTAAATAGATGCTTTGTTCATCATATCTTCAGGTTTTCTCGTGTGAGATATTAGCACTGAGTCCGTTATGATGTTACTCCTCATAGTACATGAAATAGATAAGCACAGATTAGTAATAGGTTGTAAGGAGAAGATGACAGTATCTTTTAAGAGAGACGCGATAGAGTTGTTTTCCGTCATCTAAAATCTTCAATTCCTCCGTCATTGGGTCGTACATCTTCCTTCGCCTTGCATGTTTTTCCGATGGTCCATAGGGACTGACGTAAGGTAGCGGATGAGGTTTAGTTGTGTACGCTCCCCGTGTTCCTTTATTTTCCTTTGAATGGAGATATCCTTCCAAATTGTAGTTGGTACTTTCTTCATCATGCTCAGAATGGATGTATCCTTTGCAGAATTCGATTCTCTTTTTCTTTGGTGTGAGAAGGAGGAATTCTAGCATCGCCTTATCTCCAGGTTTTTTCTTCGGCTTCTTCCTCAAGTCAATCACTTCTGGCATAAGTTTCCGGTCATCCGTAGAATCACTGCTTGTAAGATGTTCCGATGGGCTTGCTTCATTCCCTGAAAATATTAATTAGTCATTATTTCGCCAGGGAATCTGTCTTTAATTGGATGCAAATAAACATGATAACTCCACAGTTAACAGCCTATTGAAGAAACATTAACAAAAACTCGACGTAAAACGGCACAAAACCATAATCTCATCCCAAAACAAAAAACACGATTTCATTAAATTGCCTTGTGCGCCAGGAACAAGCAACACCTTGAAAGATATTTTCTCCGAATTTGACGAAATACTAGTATTCATTTATTTAACAACAGCAAATTATTCAACCTTCTCCGCCATCCTAAAAACAACACCGCGTCACTATAAAAATCTGATATTAATGATATATCATGCCATAACTGTGTAAAATCTACACAGAACAAACTAAACGCAAATAAGGAAACAGGTTCGAAGAACGCATGGCTCATTTCAAACAAAAAAATTAAGTGTTACGCAACACATACGACCACACAATCACAGAATTAATTCGAATAACTTACACCAAGCATCTGGCAGTAGCGATAAGGCTTAGCCTTTAGTAATATATACACATACATAGATGTTTTTACGTAAAATCGCACAACTGGTTTGCCAACCTACGATAAATTTGTAGTTGTTATAGATTAAGTATTGGATTAAGAAAATATTAGAATATTAGATTAAGTATCGACATGCCTCCATGATTACGTTTAGGGTGTCGATAATATCCGGTTTTCCAAGATTTATCCCAGATTTTAATCATCACTCCGAGTTTTACAATTTTAAAGCGGAATATCCTTATATCACAGTATAATTTATTAAGGAAAAAGAAAAAGTAAGAATATTCAAGAAAATGTGCCCGTGTTCATTTCCATGGAACAGATTATAATTTATCAGTCTGCTATGTACATAATGCTAAACTGAACACTAATTTAGCAATTCATTTAGATTACGTCGATTAACATGAAACTTTCAACCAAAAGAATCAAGAAAAACTGATTGCCAAAAGTTTTCTGTTCTTTTCAATACAGAATAACTATCAAGCCTAAATCATTATCTCACTTAATCATTTCACAGTATACTCAGACTGGGTAAGAAAAGATTCTCTTTGAGTTAATATTGTCAATGATACACTCACCTTGTTTAGTTGGATGGGCGTTTACTACTATCAAAAAGTTGATGAAGACCAGGAGACAGAGGGTGACTGTATGGAACCGTAATGTGGCCATGATATTCTGTAAAAGCAAACATTGATGGTTGTAAAAGCAAACAGGTTGATGTCCTGCGCAAAGATTATGAACGAAAACAAGATTGTCTGGTTGTCTAAAAGCCTGAAAAAGTCCCTGCCTTTTCAATTTTCTAATTCTTTTTTTCCTTGCCTTTACTTATAACGTCACTCTCACACCCCTTTCCTAATTATAACATTGAAATGATGTTGTTAATAGGGGAATATTATTTCAACTACGAATAAAAACTATATCAGGAAAGCGAATACTCGTTATGTAAAATAATGAAAGGATATTAATTAACGTAATATAGTAATTGAAAGATGAAAATATGAGAACTAAATGTGTCTCAACTGATCATATGTTAGTTATATTATTTAATTTCATGATGTTATTTTTATAAAAGAAATTCACTGAACTAATGTTATTATAGTCAGTTAAACGAAATCACCTATATTCGGATAACGTAGAGAATGTTAAATTTCATTATTCTCTGAAATTTTATTCATATTCACAAAAAAAGCTCGTTAATTGAAGAATTTAAAGCGAAATTTAATTTTACTCACTCGTTGGCTTTTACCATCCGATCCTCTCCCTCTGCAAACCTTGACTAAAAACTTCATCGAAACCAACTAGTTAATTTATCTCTGGTGGAGAACCCGTGAAGACTTCATACATATCATACGCCAGGAAAGCACTAGATCTTTCACAACTATTTAATTGCTTCCGTTCCCGATATCAGCCGAGAAACGTCAGTCTTTCTAAAAATAGCCACTTCATGTACTCGTAAGTTACCATTTAGAATATTAACAGTTAAGCCGATTACGCGGACATGACAGAGATCTAATCTAAGAATGAAATTATTGCCAGCCATTGCCATTAATTATCTCCTGTTTCATGGATTTCTTTATCAAGTATGAGTAATATTTATAGAAAAAAATTGACAACCAATTTGCTTTTGATTATTCAGAACTCACGACTTATAAATGAATCATATCACAAAGAATCATCTTTAGTGAAGCATCGCCTACATACATCTTTCTATTTCCTTCTACCTCGTACTGGACAATTTATAAGGTCCAGCACAAAGTGAGAAATTAATTTTTATATCACGGTTCCTATATTAGAAATTCTAATGTTTTTATTCAGAGTTCGTCTGATAAACGATTCGAATTAGGACACTTTTCAATGCACCATTACTTTCCAAATTGTTCGCGACATCTTGTGGTTGGCCCTGAAACAAATCTGCATCGCTGTCAGAACCCAGAAATCTAGATGTAATCACGTTGCATCAAAGGTTGTCAAATCCTCGAACCTTACCCACCTCTATAGTATCTCTATTATTTCCTATTTCCTTCGCCAAGAATGAGACGGTAATTTATCAAAATAAAAACACATGGGAAGCTAAAGGGAAGAGCATTATCGTTTAGTTTATTATATGATTATTGCGGAGAAACTTTCAGCTAAAGTATCAGTACTATAATAATAATAATAATAACTCGTCTTTATTTATGGGCGAGATTGAGACTAATTAGTCTCTTCTTACATCTAACCCTTAGTCATTGTACATAGAAAGAAAGAGGTATTGGGAGTTAAACTAAAAAGAAGGAACTACTATATGGGTTTTTAAAAAAACCTGTCTGTAATTAGGAAAAAAAATAAAATAAAACCCTGCAAGAAAACACCCACGTGAATGGGGGCGTGAAAAACCTGCGAAACCTACTGACAGTGTCGACTAAAAAATTTGAAATAAGAGGGGAAATTTAGTAGTAAAAGAAAAGTGTCAGTAACAAAGCTGAAAAAATGAAAAAAACAAGAAAAGCAGACAGAAAGAAATACATAAGTGTTACAAAAATTCTGACAAAAACAGATGTTGGATTTGAATTATAAGAAGTAGGCATTAATATATGATAAATGAGAATATTAAGGTAATATGGAAATATCGAATAAAGATGAAATATTGAATATTAAACTGGAAAAACAACAACTTACATAATACAACAACAATTATGAAATACAATTGCAACAATTTACATAAGAAATTCAAATCAATATACCAATGGTAACGTGAACTTTATTCTATTATAGTACTATGGCCTACGTAAATGGATTCCATTCATTCCTTTGTATATTGAATCTGTAATTGTCGTTATTGATGTTAAAGAGAAACCGTAACGTGCTAATGGCGAATACTTTATATTACACTCAGTCACGAATTGAGTAAAGTCCAAAAATTACCGAATTTGTATGAATGAGAAGTTTCTTCGAAATAAATATTCGATAGACTAATAGTGCAACTGATTGTCCACAGTAAATGGGGAATACTAGAAAACTAGAATTCTCCAGGGCAATTTTTCGCGTTTTGAATAATAAACCATTTATAAATATCAAAACGAAATCACAGAAGTGCACTTGTTACCTGTGAGTGATTCTTTTTCGGAGAGGCGAACTTCCTCACCCAAATAAACTGAGGCTTACTGAGTTTAGATTTCCAATATATATACCGGTACATTACAGACCAAGAGTACTTACCAAGCCCTTATCGGTATCCCATCCTCTCCCTTCTTTTTGTTTGGCTTCTCTTGAATTTGAACGGTGATTAGGACTTACATTAAGATTAGGTTTACAAAAGACAGACAGTAAACACGTTTTCTGGAACCAAAATTTCGTAAAACCTTCAAATTCCTACATTATTCTACGCTACTAACTGTGGCCATTATAAATAAGGCATGCTTGCACATCATAGTTCTTGACGTGAAGTATCGTAGACTTTTCTCCCGTAGCTTGTCCCTAAGAAACATTCAATCTTAATAATTCCTATGACACTATGAAACTTTTCCGCAGTGCAACATACAGGAGAGGGTACAATTACCTTTAGTTTGTTTCGTGACTGTAAATCGAATATCTATTAATGCTAAGAAAACTTAATCCATGCTACCATCTCACTATCTCTCGAGACGAAACTTGCTCGGATATCCAGGGATATCAAGGGCTATATACCCGATTCTCCGCAAGTAAAGAAGCGTGAGCTACACTATTCATTCTTAAAATAAAACATCATTGTTACAGTTGAAAATGATTTATAAGATATGCATTTATATTTTTTTAGAAATATAAATTTAAAAATTATATTCAGTCATGGGTTGAAAACATATGTAGATAAGATAAAAGGAATAAATAAAAGAACAGTTTTTGCTTCCTCTACTTAAGAAAAGGGCTACGTGAGAAGTTGGTCATTTCCATACACGGCTTCAACGCACCTTGATTCAGCTGACATTATCCAATCAAGAACTTTTTAGATAAAGAAAGTCTGCCGCAGAACCCGGGTTCGATTCCTGGCTTTCCCGGCCCACGTATCCTGGCCGGCGCTCTGTCCTCTAAGTTACCACGACAGAACGATCTCTCCTTCAATTTCTTACGCCGTGGTGGGACTCGGTGTTCAAGCATGTGAAGCATTCGTTTATCGTCGCTTATCTACCAAGAACCTTTTAGTTGAAAACTCTAGATTAGAAGAAATTTACTTAAATGGAATACTTCACTGCGAATTTTTGCTTAATGATTTGCGTTTCTATGTTTGCTGTTTAGCCAGAGGTTACAGAATTACGAATAACTACACTCCGAGTGACAAAATTCCTCGGCTTTATACCCCTTTCCTCAACAAAATCCCTAAACCATGCATAGTATACTTACTAAAATCCGAAGCTATTGTGTATTGGTAAGAACCTATTGTCTTTTTAACCCTATTTAACAATAGTAAGTTGAAAAACAAGGATTATTGAAGTAGTAGTCATATGTGAAGTAGTAGTGGCAGCTAAATGGCTGAGGTTATTATGTACCACTAACTGTATAAATTTTAACCTTCCTGTTGAATGTCAGTAGTAATAGTAGTAGTGTATCGATGGTGCTTCGATAGCCAAGGTCATGACATACCGTAAGCACAGTAAATATAAGTGGCAGGTTAATTTTACAGTAATTTCAATTTAGTTTATTAATGAGATGAAGTAATTTTGTTTCGGTAAATAATTTTAAGACAGCATCAGTTTTTGCTGGGTCATCACTCGGAATGTCCTTAAATTTACATTAAAAGTATCTGTTTCCGATTTCTTATATTTGGTGTATTCAGTCTGGAGGTGTCTCATGGTTAGATAGGAGTCACAGTGGCAAACATATGCTGGATTTTTCTTTTTCGTTCATATCTAACATAAAATCAAAAATGAATAGTAAAATGCTGAAAATAAAGGATAAAGCGTAGAACAAGTTATACTTAAAATATTAAGAAAATTTAACAGGTAATTGCTGCAATAAGGACGATATTGAGGAATGCGTGATGAAAATTGACGAAAGAACAAAACTTATATCCGTATGTATGTATTCATTTACTGAATTTTGTGCTGAAATTATCAGGAATGATTCTCGACCATGTTGTGATTATCATTCAAAATTAGTGTAGAGCAAAGCAATTTATTTATTTTAATTCAGATCTTTATTATAAAAAATACAATTGTTTGGTTAGTATCAAACACATTCTAGAGCCAGTTTCTTAAACTACATTTGCAGAGTTAGAATTTTTCTTACTGCCGCTTGAAAAAGTAAGATTCATTCGTTGCAGTGCATTGATATTAGTTTATATATAATAGCCTCAATTCAGTGTAATAGTTTAACGTCCAAGTGTAGTAATTTCTGTATTTTAAATTTAGCTATTTAGGGTAACATAAAAACCATAATATTTACCACAAAACACGATTTGCTTATATCTCACAGCCAGCATGTAATCGAAAGCAATAAAGAATGTGAAAATCCTATTCAATACGTAAAATTCTCTTGTGGCTGTAGGAACCAGCCTAATTAAATAGTTAGCAATTACCCGTTCCATAGCATTAGAATTTTTGGAATACATTTAAAATGGGAGTGAGCAATATATTTGAGCAGTCTATAGTTACTCTTTATCTTTTCCATGCATTCGGTAACAGAGCTATTTTTCGAAGAGAAAACTGTCTTTAAACTATGGAGTGAATGCGAAGACTGCAAATTTAAATTCGAGGGTCGATTATCAAAGCAGAAGCAGTTCGAATCGTTATTTCAATTTTAGTTTAAATAACTAAAGTTAATTCCTTCCCATACCCTGTATTACTGTTGTTATCGGTAGGTTAGTACGGATTTTTTACTCCCCCTTCGTTGCGGGTGTTTTCTTGCGGTAGTTGTTTTTTTCTGTTTCAATTTGGTCTTTTTTAATCCAATAATTTTTTTTTCTGTTTCTGATAATTTAATTACCTTTTATCTTTTGTTTGTTAATTAGATCTAATTTACATCGAAGAAGGGTTAAATGGAAGAGGGGACTTTAATTTCTCTATCTCGCCCAAAATAGAGACGTAATTTATTTATTCTGTATACACAAAGTTTAAACCACGTGGCCTATTAAAATAATCTTTGCATATGTAGCATGGCTGGAAACTTGTGGACAGTGCGAAGATATAAATTTTTGTTCTGCTTTTTAAGGACTGCATTAGAAAGGGGCATGGATGAGCCGATAGACCAATAGCATAAGCCGTGGGTAGGGAACCCATAGAAGGGTCACGTTTACCATTCGTCCACGTAAGAAATGCTGTATGTGTACTTGAGTAGCATAAGTATCGCCTGCATTTGAATGATTTAACGCAGAAATTGCGCATGACAAAACAAATTTAGTTGTCGAGTGACCTAAAAGATGGCATTCCACAATACGCGTCATTAGCTAGATTGCGAAGAAAAACTATTTAAATGCTGGCATTTGTTTCAGGAAGTGACTTAAGGCCGCATTGAACGCCCAAATAGGCCGCATATGGCCTGAAGATCGCAGGTTCCTTGGCTTATAAATATAGCTTCCCCTCATGTTTTCCACCTCCTATGGGAATTAACCGTCCGTTCTGCGCAGATAGAAGCCATGAGCTTTAAAAGCTTTAACCGGACTCCAGCAGTTAGTCGATTTATAATTCGTTTTCAATCAGCATGCGACAATAACCCCTAAGAGATTCATCTTTATCATGTCTCAGACCTCTTAATACAGCATTAGAATCATCCACATTCCTACAGCGAACTCTAATTATGTATTTGCCGTAGTAGTCGGGAAGGGTATACTCTCCACTCTCGTAAGACATATCCGAGTTCGTTTCCCTAGATACGCTGTCATACACCTCCGAAGATGTCGATCCTCGGTCAATATCGCTTTCAAGTACAACGGTTTCATATCCAGGTCCATTATCAACTTTCGCATCGTCATAAAATCTCATCATAGACAGAAAGCCTTTGCAAAATGCGATCTTTTGCCTCTTCGGAGTCAAAAGGATGAAGTAAATCAGCCCACGATTTCCTGGTCTCCTAAGATTTCCATTGCGATCCATCCATTCTTCTTCAAATGATCCAATATCGCCACTTTTGTCCATTTGGTATTCCTCGGATGGGACTGCATTGGCTCAAATATGTGAAGAGACGAAAAAACTATTTCTAGTTGCATTCTGTGAATTCCAAGAGGTATACTGAAAAAATACATCTCTTCAATTATCTGAAAGCATTCGGTATCATTCTGCCAGCAGGGAATTCTTCTCTTTTTTCCTTTCTGTACAGAATTTATCTCACGGTTATGAGGTTATGCTATGATACTCATTTTAATCCGGAAATAAAATACAATTTTACGTTTTGCATTGTAATATAGAAATAAATATATTAAGGATATAATTAAGTAAAGGTTATTTAGGCAATGTCTATGTCTATATCTATGGCTATGTCCGGAAATAATTTTATCCAAATCAAGCATTTTCAGTTTACATTTCGATAAAAATATTATTCAAAATTTTGATTTACTCTGTTCTTTGGAATAATAAATCTGTTTATAAAAAGAAGGGAGAATCTGAGGGAGCAGACGTTAATGAATCATTCCAATAAGGTGGACGAAAGGAATGTAAAAGCCTTCCTATAAATATAATCTTGCCTTCGTTTGGTTTCAATGAAAACAATATTACTTAGAATTTACGAATTAATAATAAAAATTATTAG
Source organism: Ladona fulva (assembly GCA_000376725.2). Taxonomy (NCBI): domain Eukaryota; kingdom Metazoa; phylum Arthropoda; class Insecta; order Odonata; family Libellulidae; genus Ladona; species Ladona fulva. The sequence goes on along the minus strand of KZ308757.1, from coordinate 381,443 downwards.
CTCAATTAAAAGAGACTAATGTTCTAAGACATACCTATCTTTTTCCCAGTCCAAACGTCATCGTGGAGAAAATGAGCGTTGACAATGTCGCAAGCCTCCCTCACCTTCCGTGATTTAATTTCCGAGGATTTCGTTTTATCTGTATTGTAGGAGGAAATTTTCGTAGGTTAAAAAAGAGAAATATATACTCACTATGCAATTTTTCTAATTTTACATTCACCGCACGACTTTTTAAAAGAATGCTAAAGTATTTTTATAAACAAAGCAAGAGTTCTGTGGAAACGTACTTTCTGCATACAGAATTGAAGAAAGTTATTCCTCTTCTAACCTTGGATAACTGGTGAGGCATAAGTTGACATCAGACTGGCGTGACTGACAACTAAGCAGACGACCAGGATAACAGTATGGGAAGAACTTGACATATCCTGTAAATAAATATGTCAAATACAATGATCCTAATATGAGGTAATATGAGATTAATAAATACGAGAAATGAAGATTAAGCTTCCTTTCATTTTTCATACACCTTCAGCATTTCTTGAGCTGTTTTTTCTAGATTTAAGTACGGGAAATCTCATCGTTTATGTTAAGGATGACGAGTATTATATAAGAATATTAATTTTAAATGGTTTTAATGTAATTACACTTTCATTGCACTCATCATTACGTCAAGTGATTTATCACGCAAATGCGGGTACCTAGGAAAATTCCCAAGGAGTATTAGACTTGCAAAATGTCTGACAAAACAGGCACTTGAACCCAGATCTTCCAATTGCCGGTCGGTTGCTCTAATTAAATCATACAAAACCTCCCCAACAGCATGTCTGCATGTTCTGGCTAGAAATTTTAATGGTTGGAGCGAACGAGCAATTGGCAATTGGAAAACCCGGTGGTTCGAGAACTGGTCCTGCCAGACGTTTTTCATGTCCGTTTCTCCTTGGAACTCCACTAACACTTAAATTATCATAAGGTTAAGTTTAAATTGGGTATAAATAATTTGCTTGGTTGAACAAAAATAATAGCACCCCCTGAAAATAAAACTTCCTAACCTCTTCTCTTGAAATCTGATATATTTTTCATAATTACACTCACAAAAGCACCCTGGAATTTTTTACCAATTTTGAAATTACTTGATTTGATTTTTACTGAACTTAAGAATCGAGATAAGAACAACTCTTTCAACTCTATCCGTGATGATTGTTCTTAAAGTTGTGCTTTTAAGCAGGTTAATCGGACGTTTGTCGGTTTTAGGGCATTCACCCTGCAATAACTGATGTGATTGGGCAAAAAACAGGTACAATTAGATATTTCGCTCGCGAAAGCTGAATTGCCAGCATTGAATAATCGCTCTGAAGTTTTTAACTCACGAACCTTGCTCTTCAAAAAAAGTGGACAAGAGAGCGATAAATGCCATAAGTATTCTTATCTTGGGGTACTCGTTTACTAAAATGCTTCTGAAGATACGAGAAAAAAAATACTTTGAAGCAGGGCTGATCAGCAAGGGTCAACAACCGTACAAATAGGAGCTATTAGCGAACATTTATCATTGCTATTTATAACATTGTTCTACTTAACTCATGGCAAATGAAATCAATGCTTAAATGAAAATTTAGAACCATTTTTCAATTATGACACTAAATAAATTCTCCCCTTGGAATATTTGAATGTCTCTGTGTGGCTTTACTCTCCTTTTGCTAAGCCACAAACAAAATTTAGAACGATTATTAACGCAGAATATGATCGAATACATTTAGTTCACAAGAAGGAAAATTTAGACGTTAATCTTTAAACCTCGAACTTCAATGTGTATACGTTAATCAACTCAATTATGAATAATAACAAGAATACCGATCGTTACCTGTGAATAACCACCTTGTCTGCAAATAACATGCCTTCTCTTCAAAATAAATTATGGGGAATCACTTTCGCCATTTCGTTTATATACCTTGGTTTGAAATGACGTATCCGGAAAGGAATATCCATATTCTCACTTTATCTTATCTTATGCCCTTTCCTTTTTGATAACTTGCTGTTATAGTACACAGCCCTATTTGATTGTTTTCGAAGGGCTAGGGAAAGTTTATGAGAAAAATTAACTATATAACGATATAATTAAATAATGCATTTGGTATTTTTCAAAATCGTTTCCTTTATTAACTCGTATTAGAGTAACATGATCTTTATTTTTCATATGATTACATGTACTTACATATCTTATACATATCTTGAGTAGGGCGTAATCTAAAGTAGATCCACTAACTCATTGCAACAGCATTGGCTACGTCCGTATCCTTCATATTTTATTGTCAAATATATGCTTAAATGCGTTCCATATGCATATATTTTCATATATAAATATTAAACATACGCTATATGACGATTGTGTACCATATGATTCACATACTATATATGTTCTTTTCTATATGTTTGATCACATGATTGACCCCATGATAGAACTTTATACATTTTCGAACAAGCGTTCTTAAACCTTGATTCCTACATATTCTTGTCTTGATAAACCTACATCCTATACTCATTACATGTCTTAATAGGAAATAAAGTCTGAAATTATAACTAGATTAAAATTGCAATCAAACGTTCTTATCACAACAATTCAATAACGTAATATACTCATTCACCTACATTGCACCACAACCCTGGACATTCTGCCCGCACACCCAGAGAGAGAGGACACCCTAAGTTGAGAACTAAATAGTATACTGAAACATATGCCACGTATCCAAAGGAATCGATTATTTTTGAGACGCCAACAATTTCCTTTTCCAACTTCTATGACAACGAGAGAGATGTATGGAAACGCCTGACGAAGCAAGCACGTACAGCACCGTGATATGAAGGCAGCGCGTATTTAAAACTAAAAACAACACTTATCTTCAGAGATATACTGGCTAATATTATTCCCACCCTTATCCCCAGCATTTGTATTGGTTGTTTCCTATCAGGTCCTTACATATAATCAGTTCTGTTTTGCTCGCAAATATCGGTTTTTGGTAGAAAATATATTCCGGGGCAGGTGTAGAAGGTTAAGCGAAGGGTAAAACAGTTTATTAAGCAAAGGCACTGTATCGTATCTGAATAGATATTTATGTTGGAAACAATGCTAAACCAACGGGATTCTATTTTGGTCAATCGGAAAGCTTTTTAATAATCATCAAATTCAGGGTGCTATGCTTGATTTTGACAATGAATGGTATACTATATTACGTGGTCTATCGGTCAGGTGAGGCCAATTAGAACCTTTTCTCTCCACCATGAGCGAACTAAAGCTAATAGTGGGGAATGACGCTTACCTTTTTTTGATCGAATTCAAATTTATTTAACATAATTAAAGAAAACCTATTAAAATAATAGTAACCTTTTAGTCGTCCTGAGTCTGGATAGACTCGTCAGGAGGTGCTANTTTACTCCAAAGACAAAATATAGTATAAGCAAAGAAAAATCCACAAACAAATTACATAAAATACTACAAATTAAGAAAACATATATACAATTATCAGGGATAAACTACTTATAAATCATCACTATCACTATATATAAAATGGTATAAGTGAAATAAGATCATATAAGGACCTGAGAACTCTTTCAAATACATGCTGAGACGTAGTTATGATTTCTGCCACCCTTAGCAAAGGAGATTTTGACGCCCCAATATGATAGAATGAAAACGTATTTATTGCGGGCGAGATTGGTACTATTAAGTCCCCTCTTATATAAAAACCATATAATCTTCATAAAAGAATAGATCAGGAAAAAAGAGTGAGGAAGAAATAAAGTATTAGTGGATAAAAACCTAAGTCAGGCTCCCGGATAGTCAAGTGGGCAAAGCGTTTGACTTCGGTGAAAGCGGTCCCGGGTTCGATTTCCGGTGGGGGCCTACGTGCGAAATGACCTCAGCTGTCGAAGCACTTTTAACAATACTACTACGAAACCTAAGTCAAGAGGTTAGGAAAAGATTTCCACAGCAGAAAAAAAAACACAAGAATAGAGTGTGAAAAATCTACAAAATTGATAGTAATGGCTAAATTTTAAACAAAAGAAAGTTATTTCTATAACATGAAAAAAGAGCAAAAAGAACAGTGACAAAAACTGAAAGAGAAATAAAGAACAAACAAAAAATACATCAGCGTGGAAAAGTTTCCACAACAGAAAACAATTTGATAATTGCAAGATAAGCTAGCAGTTTTGATGGGACATTTATAACACGTTACACTACTATTTCTTTACAAATTTTTCCAGCGATATTTTTGGTAATTTGTGGAGTTTTTGAACTGTATTTTTTGGCAATGTTTAGCAATGCTATATTCGATAGATAATTTGCCAGGCCAGAAAGTCTCTTGATTTATCGATAATTGTGAATAATGTTTGATTAATTTCGGTTTAATGAGTATCTCCCGTCGGTTAATTGAAACAAAGAAGATTCCTTATTATTGACGATATAGTCGGATTTTAAATGGCAACGGTTGAGCCTTTCCGTCTCCTTTAGACACCAACAGATAGCGCAGACGTTATCCCTCGCTATACCACGTGTATCCAATGAAAGAACCGGCTTGGCTGGTACCGGTTCCCTCAAGTGTTGTTTACGTCCTAAATTATTATCATAAAACACTGAATCGTTCCAAAAGCCACATTCGCGGAACAAGTGTCTACTGAACTACTGCCAAAGCATTAACTGGTGAATTACCGAATATGTCTTGGCAGTTTGGCTCTAGCTATTGCGTTCTTGTGTTTTGCAAACTTTTACAGCAGGACCAGTTAAAATATAACGCTAGTCGTATTAGTTCAGCTAAACCTCGGAGAATGTTCCTAAATGTACGATTCCACAGACTTTACAAGGAATATACAAGTGACTTCATTTAATCGAAATCCTGAAATCATTGGTTCTAAGTCTGTTTTTATAATGAAACCTATAAGGGGAAATCAGTCGAGGTAATAAATTCGGCGACAAACAAAAAATTGCCCATGTAATAGAAATTACTCATTTTTTCGCCCTACTTTTTCCTTAATAATAGGCGTGAGCATTTTTATTAAATTTTCCTCCGCACAAGGTCTCCTTAGATGAGTTCGAAACTTACGACTTCTTCGAAAGGAATGATGATCAAAAATTAAGAAAAATCAAGTCGTGCACGCAGAAAATTCTTAAACATGTAAATTAAAGCACTGTAATTTCGATGCAAATTATTATATGGCTTACGTGGCCAACATCTAAGTCTTTGGAGATATTTTTTTCATTTTAGAATTGGAACACCCACGGCAGGCCTTTCACCTCTGACGCTGAAGCCCAGAAATTTTCAGCTGGATCTTGAATAATATTAATCTTTCGAGTTGATGAATGTGGTAGTTTCAGAACTTTTAAGGTTGCTAGATAAATTAAGCAAACTAAGAAGAAGTACCAGGGTATATCCACGATCGTATGTACCTTTGATTTCGATACAAATCAGCATCCTGATCGAGTTTCCGTATTGATTTATTTACACAAATAAAAAGTATAGTAGTACATTTAGCTGCATTTAGCAAATTGCGAATATAAAATAACAAACTTAGATTTATTTTATAATAGAGTAATAGAAAAACAATTCGTTTGTAAAGTTACTCATTTTTTTAAACAAACATGACCTCATAGATTTCTTTACCGATTAAAAAATCGTATGGGCAATCTACATTTCAATATCTAGCAACATGATACAATATTTCTTCAGCGATATTGGGTAATACTGTCTTGCCGTATCTAAATCTGCTCTTCCATCGGTGCCAATCACCCTTCCTTTTTCCGGGTCATAAAATTGCCATTGGTTATTGCGGTGCACCAGTTTCTTGTTCTTCAAATGAGGAATGTTGTATCCCATGGGACCGTAATGAGCCCCCCCTGGAAAGTATCCATGTGGGGGGTAATAAAACTGCTGGTACGGTTGAAAGCCAGGGTGTGGATACATGTTCGGGAATTGTTGAAAACCCGAAAAATCCTCTTCGCCGAATCCATAGGGTTCATAGCTCTCTTCATCGTAGCTTTCACTGCTGCTGCTACTTCCTTCGCTGTTGCTACCATCAGCACCCGTCGTGGTTGTCGTGGACGAAGTTGTCGTAGGTGGTGGAGTAGTTGTCGTCGTAGTAGTGGTAGTGGTAGTAGTAGTTGGTGGTAGAGTGGTAGTCTCTTCTGGGGTGGTGGTTGTTGGAGCAGTTGGTGGCATACTCATGCTTTCTTCACTGCTTTCTCCAAAGTAAAATTCGTAAGAACCATCATCCTCGTCGAAGCTATCGAAGTCTCCAAATTCGTAAGCGTTGCCATAGCCTTCTTCGTGTTCGTCGTCACTGTCTTCTGCCGTTTGTTCGTAGCTTGATCCGTGTTCGTTGCCGTAATCGACTTCCACGTTTCCGTAGTAATCTATCGCCGCCAAGTAACCTTGACAGAAAGCGATCTTCTTCTTCTTGGGGGTCATCATCATGAAGGAGATGAAGCCGCGCCTGCCTGGTAGGAGTAACTTTCCACTCTCATCCATCCATCCTTCTTCGAAATTTTCTCCGAGCATCTTAGTATCGATGGCCCTTTTCAATCTCGGATTCTGTCCACCACAATCAGCATCCTCTGCAAATAAAATACAGAAAGTGTTTTGTTACTCACACGTCTTCGTTGTTGACTCGTACAGCTTTAATGTTCAAGCGTTCCCTGTTGCCCAAAATTTATACTCCTTTTAGATATAAATTTATATTAAATTATTGATTAAATAGAATCAACGCTTTAGTTACATGGATCATCTGCGGAGGGTAAGAGATAGTCCTAATTCTTCATAAATTATCCAAGCAATGATTTATTTTCTCTTGTAGGTGGATGTATGAATAAGAGAAACCTGTGAGAGTCTCATAGGTTGGAAATTGGAGGAGCTTGATGTCCTAGTGATCTCGTATGCTGACGATTCGGAATTGGTTTCGAAATTGTGTAATGAGTTACAAATTTTGTATGTTAGAATAATAATTCATAAATTAATAATTAATAAAAAGGGGGGGCGACCCGGTGGGAAACCCGAGAATAGAATAATAATGTTTGCGGATTAATCAGAGGATAAACGCAGTCAAGACAGTAGCTGCTGAGCTCGAATAGTGAATGAATCGAATGGTTGTAACACGAACATAACTTATGAGAATATAAAATGATGGATAGCTTTTCGTAGAAATAGGAGGTAGAAGGGCGTTGGGTGGTATGTGGTCAGTGATTTATGGGGAGGTTATGTCGAGAGTAAAAATTCTTGCATACAGAAATAAAAGGAGACAAACCTTAAGAAATAATGGAGTTAATATTTCTGTATATAAGTAACCGTATCATGATACGTATTTCAGTCCATGCTTTCCATTGATATTCTCGACTAATATTTCGACAAATATCCATTCCTAATTTCATTATAAACGTTATTCGAAGTATATATTGCGCTGTAATGGAAGGTAGTAAAGATTCGGACTCATCAGGCGTGTTGTTTTCCTATATTCTATGTACAATTGTTTCATATAAATTCCTTTTACCGAGATCAACAATGTGTCAGATAATACTTGTCTAAAGCATGTTATCCATCAATCGCAAAGTTAAATTTTCTGTAACCTATCTTACTCGATTTTCAAGTACAAATAATTGATCTTGTTATTCATGAATAACTCCATATATGTGAGATGAAGCGAGAACCAGAAGCGAGGTTTCCTGGGAATTTTAAACATAAAAAGAATAGATATGNTGTACTTTGCATAATTCCATTGTTTATGGCAAATATAGGCACTTTATTTAGAAGGATGCATATTACCAAGGGTTCGAAAAAGAGTAGCATTGGCCAAGGAAGATTTTGTGAAGCGAAGGGAATTGATGACTAAGGGTCTCGTTAAAGGAATCAGGAAAAGATTGGTAAAATCCTTGATATGGAGTTTTTTGCTGTATGGGTGTGAAACATGGAACTTACGAAAAGAGGACATCAAAAGATTGGAGGCATTTTATTCCGAAACTTTAATCTCCCATTCATCGTATAAAATAAGTCTTTCGTTTTGATTAATATAAATTAATTCAATGCAATTTGCATGGAGACGTTACCTACATTGCGCTAGATTTGATATAAAACTGCAACAGTCTTTCAGTGCATGAAGGCTCTCGTATGTTACAACTGTAATATTTCGAATAAATTCTGTTTCAACTAATCCTGTAATACTCCTCGATGAGACCAATATTTCTCACCCTTCTCACACATCTTTTTGTTAGATCTAAATTCCGATTAATAATAACAAGACAAAAACAAGATATCTCTAAGGCTTCAGAGACTTGCTCTTCTTGCTGATAAATAGGGCTCCCGGATAGCCTAATGGGCAACGCGTTCGACTTCAGTGAAAGCGGTCCCGGCTTTGATTCCCGATGGGGGCCTACGTGCGAAATGGCCTTAGCTGTCGAAGCACTTTTAATAGTTCTACTACTAATTAATTACTGACCATTTCTACGATTAGATTCGGCTGAACTATGAGGTAAACATACCATTTCTCTCTTCCTCAGGCAACTCATCTTCCAGAAGATCGGGAACTATTACATCCTCCGATCTCCTTTCTCTTCTTGGAAACAGCAATCTTCTCGGGCCTGAAATAAAATCAAATAGTTTCATATAGTATTCATATTTCACGAAGCTAAGTTGTATTAAGCTATTCTGCGTTTATGTTGTTACATCTTAGGACTGATTAATGAAGTAGTCAAAGAAAAAGGAGCATCGCCAAAGTCGCCTACATTTAGTGCTTAGCTTTCATCACTTCGAAACTTCGACGTTATATTATCTGAATTAGTTTCATTAGATTATAATATGCATTGAGAAATTCAAAGAATTCTATGTGGTTTCACTTAGTGATCCGTCTTCTCTGGTGTCTGAATAAGTTGACCAGTTGAGCGAAAAAAAAATTTGCAATATTCAATGGCACGATCATAACTTCGGCTCGCTTGAAGGAAATAGGGATATTCAATGAAACATAAAATGTATCTCTAAACTGAGTTGACCATTGATGCATCTTTATTTCTCGGTCCGTCCTGTGTAATTTGGTGGTAATTCAATTTATTTTTGTCAGTTCAAACGTATTTTATCATCTAAAGGATCGAGTTAGATATATTTTAAAACATTCCTCTATAAAAATTTTGACAGAAAATTTTTAATATTCCCTCTTGAATCCTCATTCATAATGTGAAGTAATCGTAGTACATTTTCTCCATTAATCTCATGAAATATTGTCGCATTATATTATTCATCATATTCGCAATATTTATCGTGGATATTCGAATTTTGAGTTGAATAGAAACTAAACGATTGATCCTGCAAAAAGTCACACCAAATTTTAGCAAGTTTCATCGTGAGTTTAATCGTATAATGCAAAGTTTTTGTTTCTTTCTGTTATTAGTATTTTTTCACGGGTAGAATAGAATAACCGCTCGTTTTTCGCACAGTGTAACGAAGTATTTGTATACAATTTTATTAATATTAGAAGTAACGAGTATTTCACTTTGAAATTTTATCTATCTATGTATATCGATTCGATTGAAAAATAATTCTAATATAGTATTAGAATACTTATTTCATATTGTGATTATTTTTTTTATATTTCCATGGCAAAATGAAGACATATCATCGATTCTGTAAAACAACTTTTTCTCAGGAATGTAAAGTCAGATATTTTATAGAGTAAGGCTATCTGCGAGAAATACTATTATCCGATTTGAATATGTTAGTCAATGAAACGAAATAAATTATATACTTTTTAATATGCATGTAAGTAATTGGATATTCACATACTTATAGGAAAGACTGAGTGATAATCATCTAACCTGGATAGATTGGCGTGGCATCAGCTATAAATGAATGTATACAGCAGACTAATAGGCAGACGCCTATGCTTTTGGAAGCAGTGGCTCTCATTTCCTAGAAAAGATAATAGATTAAATAAATTTAAATAAATATCAAATAAGTTTACATGGCGACTAATTAATGGTGTAATTTACCAATTAAATGCATCGAGACTAGGAGAAACTTTTTAAAAATTCTCTGGTCTTCTTCGCTAGCCACGAATTATTGGAATTTTCAAACTTAAAACAATGAAAACATTCCTACGTGACTCGCTCGAATGATTGAATCTAACTCGTGTGAAGTTACAAATCATGCTATGTTTTCTGTCTATACCGCGCCTTTCTTTGACTTTATTGCATACGCATAGCGAGAGAACTGCTGGAAGCGAACGGTGGGTCAAATGTTTATATATGTGGAAACGAATAAAGGATGCGATAGCAGAACGTTCTAAGTAAGGAAGATAAGTAGGAGAAAAAATGGGTTAAGAGGAAATCCCATTACCTTGTCGAAAGTTTCCAATGTCCAGAAAGTTAATTTTGTTTTGAGATAATTAGAAAACGGATGTTACCTATCGAGCTGACAACGCTGCCTTCCATTAGCTTTAGATATTAAGACTCAAACTATTTAGACTCTATCTCGCCCCTAAGAAGTGCTATTGTCGTTACTAAAGCAGGGGTTTCGAATTGGTGGCTTTTCAACTCCTCTCGTGCGGCTAATGTTGTCGTACGTGTCGTCTTCAAAGCATAAGAATCTCTTTCATAACTTGAAGCTTCTCTTTCCCTTCGTTAGAACAAAAACGCCCCGAAATGGAAAAGTTTGCCGCGCATCTCCCGTACTAATTCTGAATTTGTACCAGCGCGAACAATTATTTTCCTGTATGTGACTTATTGAAACAGCTCACAGGTCAAGTCTTACAGATGAAAACAATTCCTCCGTGAAGTGTTTTTATGATAAAAATCCTCAATACCTGAAACGTAAAGGGGGAAAAAAGACAATTTTCCAGCAAAAGAGTTTAATAAACCTGAACTGAATACATTTTAAATTTAACTGCGATTGTCGTAAACTCTGTACATTTTTCGTTAATCGATCATCAAGTCATACCAATGGTTATATGTACTCCCATGATTACCTCAGCATATTTTCTTTTGGATGATTCATTAGTTCTTTATTTTTCTTAGTCTTAAGCATTAAATATCATTAAATAAAACAGATGAATTTAATTTTTAAACTTTTTCTAAAAACTTGATATATGTTTAGTTAAAAAAAACTATAAAAATGAACTGTAACTGTAGAATTTTAATTGGTAGTAAGGGGCTCCCAGGAGTGATGAGTTTGACTACTAAAGGAATTCACGGGTGGAATATGTCGACGCAAAATAGAATGTGAAGTTATAATGACGTGTGTACTTTGCATAATTCCATTGTTTATGGCAAATATAGGCACTTTATTTAGAAGGATGCATATTACCAAGGGTTCGAAAAAGAGTAGCATTGGCCAAGGAAGATTTTGTGAAGCGAAGGGAATTGATGACTAAGGGTCTCGTTAAAGGAATCAGGAAAAGATTGGTAAAATCCTTGATATGGAGTTTTTTGCTGTATGGGTGTGAAACATGGAACTTACGAAAAGAGGACATCAAAAGATTGGAGGCATTTGAGATGTGGGTGTGGTATACAATGGAAAAGATGAGCTGGGTGGATAGAAAAACAAACATAGAAATGGTTTGGGAGGAAAAGGTTTTAATTGAAGTAATTAAGCGTCGACAAAAGAAATGGGTGGGTCAAATATTGAGAGAAGAGGGATTGCTGAAGAATATAATAGAGGGTAGAATGCAAGGGAAAAGGCAGAGGGGAAGGCAGAGACAAAAGATGTTAGATGGCATAGAGTGTGGGGTGAGTTACCAGACAGCGAAGGAAAAGGCTTTAAATAGGGAATATTAGTGCACATGGACCTACCGAAATGTAGAACACTTAATTAAAGTAATATTACCAAGGAAAGTTGAAAAGGGTGAAGAAAATGCTGGTCAATTCAAGAAAGATGATTAAACGAGCTCCAGATGCAAGGAATAAACGATAAATAAAATTAGATTAACAAATGAATAATATAATTAGAAGTATGGAAATGAATAAAACAAAATAGCGCGTGGTTTAATTACAATGAAAAGGTTAAGGGTTAATGGAAGATGGGACTTTATACTGCAATTTTCGCCCAATAAATGCTTCCTATATTGTAATTTCGAAAAAAACAAGATGCTTAGTAGTAATGTAATGTGTATCTAATGTTGAAAGGGAAATATTTAGTAACCAACATGGAAAAAACTAAAATGTTTGATTGCAGCCAGTAAGTATCAAATGACTCAGGATTTTTTTCTACATCCACTTCAAATTGTGGGCAGGGTAACTGATATTGAACCCAGATATTCCCGAAAGCTGTACTGAATGAATATCTTCATCCAATCCAGATGCTCTCCTCTAACCCATGGTCTTCTATAAAAAGTGAGTTTAAAATTACTCGATAGAATACCATAGATCTCCAAGTCACGAGTAATGAATATAAGTTTTTCGGCAGGAAAGAGAGTTCTATTCATCATTGTCGTCCTATTGCGAGTGCAGGTCTTTCTATACCAATTCATTGATGCCAATTAAATAGCCCTGACAGCTTTTCCTATAAATTATGAAATGGAAGCAATTTATAAACGCCAAGTTCCATTTCTATCGTTTCAAATTAAGCATTTTAATATTTCCGGAGGTTCAAACTACATTTAACGGAGTCTTTATCTTAATGAGTTAATAAGTAGAAACAGTCATATAAATCTTCTTACCCGCAAATTTATAGGACTGCTTAAGAGAGGATCCTTACTCGGTCGGCTGACAAGCATTGACTGAAGCCTGAATGTATATTATATACCTCACTGGAAATGAAATTACCTTAGATAACGATATCATGATGGGAAGCAAAGGTTGAAATATTTCCTATCTCCCACTAATAATCATCAAGAGCTGGTTCCGCACCTCTTCATAATTCATCCCTGGCAGATTCCCTATGCATGAGTTCTTTACAAAGATACACCAATAAATAGGAACTGTATTGCAATTCATCTTAAATGAGCAATGTGGCACAAATTATCTCTTCCTTATGTATAATAATCACTAACTAGTGCGTATTAAGACTCTAAAAATAAGTCTGATTAGCCTTAAATATGCACAGAATCTAGTCGCGTCTAACTGGTTTGCTATTGATAACTACTCGTTCGAAAATGTGTACGTACATAGTTCAATGAATTTGCTTTGGATATCTCTGATTATAAAATGGGATCAATCAACCATTAATGAGTTTTCTAAGATCATAACCGTTACCTCAGTATCAAGGGAAGCCTGATATTTACATCTGCCGAATCATGCAAATGTTGACGGAAAATCTCCATTTAGTTGTAATTTTTGCACAGGCTAGAATTACTTCATGCTATAAAAGTTTTGCAATAAAGAATATTATATTTTTATATGAACAGATAAAAGAAGTGCGTTAATCGCTTGGTATTTACACTTACTGTTACACATCTTACTGATTATGTAATGTAGATCTAGATAATAAGTACTATTCGCTGAAGCTTTTAATAAATAGCGATTAATTAAAATGTAGGAAATTAAGTTTGCCCCGTTGTCTGAAAATTAAATCTAACCATCTTTTTCTCTCTCATCATAATATTCACGAGTCCCTTTATCTAAACAGTCTCTTTTGCAATCGCTAATTCTGTTTACCTTAAAATGCCTTGTGCGTCATACCTGAAATTCATTCATCCTCCACGTTATCAATTGTAATGTTTCATGACTACCAATACGATGCATTAATCACCGTTAAATTCTTAACTTATATTGTCAATTTTAAGCGTTTACTGGCAATTTCAGTAGCGTAACCTATAATTTATGTTAGTTCGCTACTATTAAGGCGAAGTTTTAAGGTTAAGTTTTCTGGTGAGCCAAATGTATTCAATTTCTATCTTACCGAAAGGTCATTAACATCACTTGCTTCGGCTTTCGTGGTAAACACTGGTAATTTATTTTCTGCGCGTGTTCAATATTAGCTATATTTTATGATTCAAAGGAAACTCATTCAAAATGAAAATTACCTAGTTCTTAGATGCCAGCGCACCATCATCTTCTGAAGGCCTTGTTCTTACCAATTCGATCTTCTTATCGATGATCTTTTAATTTCCTCATAGACCCTCATACTCATTAAACTTATTTTGCCACCAAAGATCTTATTCCTAGATCGTCCTTTCCCTTTCTTACCTATTTTATCCATTATAAGATTTACTTTTTCTTCCTGAGGATCTTTCCCTCTACCATATCCGTATATTATAAAAATACTGACCAGCCTGAAAACATCTCTGACAAAGTTGGTTTTCTTTTCTCCGTAGCCTTCAGTAGGTTCCTTTACCCCTTGATCTTCATGAAATTTCCACAATTTGTTCCTTTCCACCCATCTTGTTCTATCGATTTACACAGCCTCCTTCCGAACCTTTTCCAACTTTCCCATCGTCCAAATTTCATCCATGCAATAATACTCTCCAAATAAAATTTTTACGAAGGATTCCCTTCATTCCAAATAAATGTCAGCAACCAAGAAGAACCAAATAGATCTTTAATTAATTCTAATTTTAATTAATTGTCGTTCTCGTGGCATTAAGATGTCAAAAGGAGATCTGAATATTTGTTTGCCACTCGCTATTATGAACGTATCTTTATATTCATTTTAGACCGGGTTTACTATTAACAGAAGAGTTTTAAAGGATAAAAAGAAGCAAAGCTTGCTTTAGGAGAGGTAAATCTGTGAGAGAATTCGTTTTGAATTTCCGAGAGCATATTTTTTATTGACTGTACCGATTGCAGACGATTAAAAACCAAATAGATACCGCAAGATATGTTATTATGTGATCCGACTGTAAGGCTAAATTTGAAGATGAAATTTTTAAAAGGATGCTACCAATGAAAACGAAATGGTTATACTATACTATTCCTAAGGTTCATTTGTCGAAAGGTATTTTTAAAAGTGCTTTGACAGCTGAGGTCATTTCGTACATACTGGCCCTAATCGGAAATCCAACCTAGGACCTCTTTCACCAAAGGTGAACACGCTGCTCACTTGGCTTTCCGGAGACCCCACA
>KZ308757.1:300696-339065 GCA_000376725.2 Ladona fulva | reverse complement strand
TTGTTCGTGCAGAAAGATCTTATGATTTCCCGGTGAATGCTGTTCAGGAAGTTGACTAATGTTGTTCGTGCAGAAAGATCTTATGCTTTCCCGGTGAATGCTGTTCAGGAAGTTTTCTTGGGTTCTCAACCGGGTCAAGATGTTGGATGCTCCATCATGGAGCCATCCAACATCTTGACCCGGTTGAGAACCCAAGAAAACTTCCTGAACAGCATTCACCGGGAAAGCATAAGATCTTTCTGCACGAACAACATTAGTCAACTTCCTGAACAGCATTCACCGGGAAATCATAAGATCTTTCTGCACGAACAACATTAGTCACGGATGTATAAAAATTGGCATGATTCCAAGTAAGTTTCATCTTAGATTTTCCAGAGAGGGTAGTAAAGGATATCTAAGTCGTATCAAAAGATAATCGCTGTAACTATGTTTCCAATACATGAGGAACGAAAGGGAGATCTTCTCTACTTAAAGTAATAAGAATCAAATAACACCTCTTATCAGTGGAAGTCAGAGCTTGATCTTCAACCCCTCCTAATTACAACATTCAGTAGGAAATGCTGACATGCATGTAACAAGTTTCAGGAAAGATTATATCAACACAGTTATGATTAGCCTTAAGTACTGTCACCGATAATTAATTGTTAAATTTTCATCGGCAGAGAGAAATAAATCTGATATAGGATGAGTTAACGGAGAAATAATTATACTTTATATCAAGGCTTTTCGTAAGTCTAAACATGGCCAAATTATTTAATGTACTTTTATGAAGATTAAGCTTAATAGTTTTAGATGTGGTGCAACTGTTTGTATAGAATAACTTTCGGGTATTAGATTCTTAAATTAACACTCAAACTAGTATCATGTTTGTTCATGGGCTCCCGGATAGCCAAGTAGGTACCGCGTTCGACTTTCTTGAAAGGGGTCCCGGGTTCGATTCCAGGAGGGAGCCTATGTGCGACCTAAGCTGTCGAAGCAATTTAACAATACTACTACTACTACTAGAAGAACTTGCTCTTGGAGCAAGAGCGGGTACAACGTGAAGGGGCTCGTTTTGTTAAGGAAGACTGTTGATTCGCTAGCAGTGTATCAGAGAAGATCCAAAACCTCGTCCGCCTTTCGTGAAAGCGGTCCCGAATTCGATTCTCGGTGGAGATCCACGTACGAAATTACCCTAGTTGTCTATGTAAGTAAGTTGTCGAAGCACTTTAAACAATGCTACCACTATATCGATTTTTATGCCGCTGTTACACAAACTTTTGAAGAACACAGTTTACCTATAATTTAAACTATATCATATTTTATAACATATACAGATGTGAAATTCATTTCAACCTTGTCGTCGTCGACTTTGAGCCTAGTGCCAATTTCTCGCAAGGTGAATTAGTAAAAAACGCTCGGTCTAAAACTTACGGTTACACAATAAGGTTGGATTGAGCAATGCAACCTTGAAAAAAATAATAAATTTAAAAAATTCTGCAGGATTATTCTTGATAAATAATGACCGATGAGAAGCAAGAAGATGTAAATGCTAAATAATTAATATTCAAATCGTGTCATGCAAAAAGTTGAATTATAACATTATGTACAATTCAGTGATAGTCAATATGAGATTTAAGCAACTTACAGTACCTCACGATCAATAAGTTGTTCCTCATCCCATAGTTCAGCTGTTTGTGTCTCAGAAAGCTACGAATCTCACACTACCAATTAGCAGATTTGAATATGCGGTGAACTTTAATACTCTTTTGAACTAAAGTGAGGTAACCAATGGAAAAGGGAATACTCAAATAAAATATTCACATTGCTAGAGCCTCAAAATAATCGATGATGTGATTTAAAATGGTGCGAGTGTTAAAGTTTTCATGATTTTTCACTCCAAGAAAAGGGGTATAGATGTTAACTGAGCTGTATTATTCTGGAAAAATAGCTCAAAGGTTACATTAGTCACCCAGAAAGTAAAAACCCGAGTATTAGTCCCGGTTCTGTCAGATTTTTTTTCACGCCCTTTTCTCTTTGTGAATGTTTAATTTCGATAAAATTTTTACTTTTTCCAGTTTTGTTATCACTCAGCCTATTGAAATAGTATTCGGCAAAACGAATGCTTATTTATAAATTAATTCACACGCAGCTCTAGTTCAAATATTTAACAGGTCTTTCTATTTATTTAAGTTTCAAAATTATAAAACCACTATTAAGATCCATCTGTTCGTGCAACTTTTCCAGTAGCAATATTGTTACTCATATTCATCAGATATACGATTGAATGTAACAAAAGGCCAAGGCCAAAACCATTCTTTTCCATCCGTTCATCTTAGATAACTATAAATGTAAAATGTTATTACGCCTTACTTGTAGATGGCTGAGTTCGTGAGGGTAAGATCCTTCTCTTCCGAGTTACTTGAGTAGCAATGCTGAGGTGTCTGTGTATATATACTATCAATCGATATGGAAATGACCGTGATAACGAAGGTATAATAAACTTATCGAAGGTTTTCATACATTTGCCCCCTTTTTTAGCTTGGTACTTTATCAGTTCATGAACGAGTTCACAAAAGTATGCATAATGTATAGAGGTTCTCTAGAGAAACTTTTGAGTCATGAAACTTGGTCATAAGGTTTCCTTTACTGTTGAATACAAAGTTAGTTGCATAAGTAATGTGGTGTTACCACATCGCATTATTTATGTGGTCACCCATAAAGTAATTGAGAGACAGCACTTCACCGAAGCGTTATGAACAAGCTTTCCCTTGCGTCATCCGATTCGGCATTGATTTATCTGCAGTCATTGAACTGACTACTTTTTTGGCCACAGTTGCGATAAGTGTAACTCTCATTACCCAATGAAGCGGAGCAGTACTAAGGGCAGTGCAATTAAATCTGGTAATTGAAGTGATATTTCTGAAAGCAATGGCGTGGCCAGGATTTGACAATCAGAGCCATGTGGGAAACGTAGAGTTGACTACAATCCAGAGGCAGGCAATTTTTTCCCAAAATATCATAAAACTGAGACAGACTTACTTATATCTAAATATATATTCTACGAGCCGTCAGTGGCGTACTGCTGGTCTACTTTGTAGTAATAGCAGTAATTTTGTGGTTCGTCAGATAACGTAATTTCGCATATGGGCCTCCACAAGGAATCGAAACCGGGACCGTTTTCATCGAAGTTGAACGCGTTGCCCACTTGGCTTTCCGAAGGTCATTTGGTACCCCTCAAACATACCTTTTAATGAGTAACAGAAACCATTATCTGTTGACATCGAGGCGATGACCTTATTTTATTACTAAAATGATAGTATTGATAGGTATACTAGGAGAAAATAAAGTATCATGTTCCAACTAACTAGTTGAAATCGAGAGCAAATGAAGATCACTCTCCACAACCTGTATTTCATTCATTTTAAACAGAATGATTGCTGTTGTAGTATCTATTATTTAAATATTTTGATAATAAAACAGCAAATGTACGGGAATAGAAAAACTGTAAAGTTACAATTATCCAAAAAAAACTCCATGAGAAAAGCGTTTACTAAACCGCAAGAATATTACAATTCACGATCATGATTTCGTAGCGACGCTATCTGATAGTGACCTTTCTGTGACGACTTGATGATGTAGCGACCTATCATTGGTCACCTGATGATGACGCTACGAAACCATGGTCGTGCATTTTAATATTCTTGTGGTTTAATAAACGCTTTTCTCACGGAGTTTTTTTTGCATTAATGAGTACCACAAAGTTACACCTGATTCTGTATCAGTTACAATTATGTTCTTGTTTTTCTGTATCTTGATGAATGAGCGTCTTCTTTGACGCTACGGATTCCTTGACCGATGATACACCTTTAATCGACATAAGAACGCAAAAAGAAAACAGCTCCGTATGCACAAAAATTATCCACTTATTTTTTAAATGAGAAGCGAGTTAGAAAACAACATTCCTAAGTAGAAACAGGCGTGATAAAAGTTTGATAGGACCAGAAATGGAAACCGAATCTCCCACTTTCAGGGTGAATGCTTAAGCCGATTGAGCTATAGTGCTGAAAGAATCAAACATGCCGCTCGAGAGACTTAGTAGACAACGGCTTCTGGCAGTGCCGGGTTCGACTCTCGATCCTGTCAGACTTACTTCATTCTTGTTTCTCCTTAGGAATATTCTTAGCTGTACATCATACATACAGTCCATAGTTATCTATCGCCCTTTTGCGTAGAAAACCGAAGTTTATTCAAACATCCATTTCGGAGCATTTTATATATTGCGGTGCTTCCTTAACATATATAAAGAAATGCATTATTCTAAATTACATTTAATATTCTTAGAGGATAACGATTTTACTGTGTAAAGAAATTTAGTTATTGGTAAATTATTATTTCATATTTTTTAAATTTTCAAGGTTCTCTTCATTCGTTAAAAATTAGCACCGTCCCAACCATTCCCCACACTAATTTCGATATCTCGAATTCCAGATCGATCCTAAATGTTTACTGAAATGGGGATTTCAACATCTGTGCGTTCCGTGATTAAAGGAATCTCTCAGGGCTGCAGCTAAAAAACTTTCTCCTGTCAATGTTCCGATTAATTTCGTGAAACTAGCTTCACCAGCGAAGGTTAACAAATAAATGATAATTACATTCCTGTTCGAAATGGAGACGATTTCCAGCTTTTCCAATTGCTAATTTTTGAGAAATTTGTAGAGAATGTAAAAGCATACTAAAGAGTAATATCTTATTAATGCGTACTCGCTTAACACGAATGTCTATGTAAAACAAACAGGAACTACGGTCATGGTAGCAATATCCACCAAATAGATAATTTTTAATACATAAAAATGTCCGTTTTTTAGATAGTTCTTTACATATTTTTTGTTAGGGTGCGAACCTGTGACGCACGTGCCCAAAGTGACTCGCGAGAGAATATTTTGGGCCCGCGGTAATGAGTCAGCACTGTCTTTTTTACGTCATAGTAGTAGTAGTAATTTTAAAAGTGCTTCGATAGCTATTGTCATTTCGCACGTGAGCCCACACCGGAGACCGCTTTCACCGAAGTCGTGAACCGTTTCGTGACCGCTTTCACGAAACGTATTATCCATTTGGATATTTGGAGTCCCTTTTTTACGTAATAAATGCGGATTCTGTTCATTAGTGATGATAATTAACGACTATTTACGTCAATCATCATTATCCCATCGTTGGCATAGTAAAATATATATGATAGATACTACGGTTAGATAGATAGACCATTTATTGGGCCTAACCTCGCCAATAAAGGGTCTATCTATCTATTGTTTGGCTCGAGATTGGCATGTAAGTCTTTGGTATCTATCAAAAATGACACTATTGCCACAAAAGGTTCGTCATCCCTGCCTTTATGGAATTTTATTCGCCTAACGCGAGTTTATTGGAAATGTGGTGTTACCGCAGAACACAGAAAATTAAATGGGTGGACAAGGTAACAAACGAAGAGGTACTTCGAAGGATGGGAGAAAAACCGTGTCTACTCAATCTGATACAGAAGAGAAGAAGCACCCTGATTGGCCACATCCTTAGGCATGAATATTTCATTTCGTATTCGCGTTTCTTTTTCAAAAATATACCACACAGTGCCTTAATACTCATTGTTGGTGAATTTTTGTCAGTAGAATTTTGCTTAGAAGTTTTTGAGTGTGTAGATTCTGTCTCAGACAAACTTGCGAGCTGCCGACGATCTGAATGGAACATAATCCAATCAAACTTAGAAACTCAAAGTATGTATGCATACTTTCGAGTTGATAGTTTGTTCGTTGATTGTGTTGAAAACCATCCAAATACATGTGAATTCAATTAAGAATTCTCAATGCTCTCATCGATGTGATGCAAATGTAATGAGTGTTCTCAGATCCACCTCCTCATAAGTAAGAATCGGATTGTAGCATCACGTATCAGATTTCCCGATTTCTCCGCCGAGAGTACAGATTATTCGATAAGAAGCCATGTTTGAACGAAGCAATCACCCTCATGTGCCTTGAAAAACCATGTTCTGGGAATTAGATGGGCTAAAATTGGGTTAAAGGCAATTGATAGACTTTTCGTGAGTTAGCGATTATTATTGAGGTTGGAGGTTATAGTCTTTCTGTAGGACAGGAAAGTGCTTATTAGTTTATCAATAGCCGCGAAGAAAATTTTACGCTTGATTAAAAAAATGAATAAACATGCTCACGGTAGTATCAGTCTTCAGACCAAGTTTCACGTATTTGACGAAATATGCAACGGTAGGTTTATGAGTTTGGTGTACAATCTTCGTCTCTCAAGGGGCCGATCAAGAGAGATTTTTCTAGCTTGCGGGTCGCATAAAGAAAAATATAAGTAAATATGGGATTATCTCGTCCATTTAAAGTATTTTTACATTAATATATACTAGAATTCACTAATAAAGAAATCAATTTCTAATTAATGAAATAATTTTTTATAATTTATTTCAAAAGGTTGAAATTTTGATAGGAAAATCAATAAAATGAAGCCTGTATGTTGTTCACCTCCGTTCTGACCCACATTGTTCATTTGTTTCGTATTCTAAAATCAGCACCCTCTGATTATCAGGAATCCGGAAAAGTACATCGAGGTGCTCCATTGCGAGTAAAGCTAAGCAATTTTTTGTAGCTCTAAAGCTGAATCTTGATGAAGAATGAAAAGTCTGTACCAGGTGATGTACCCTTGGTATAGTCGCAGCCTTGAGACCGCTTGGTGCCGTCTGTAATGCGACTGTAGTTAAAGGTATCTACACAAAAAATAGAATTTTGGGTGCTAAGGCAGTACAATATTCTCGAAACTTGCAGCTTTAAAAATATTAATGTCAAGTGAGTAAAAAATAGTGAACTTTAATCGAATACCATATTTTTGTTTGCAGATGTGCTTATGTATTTGTGTAGAGAATAGAGTAGAGGAGATTAATGTAGTTTTCGCGCGGCTAACGCGAAGTATTTAAACTCGACCTCTCGATTTCGCAGTCCCTTTTTGGTAAGTCCTAAGGTTGTTTTACTGTACTTAAGGGACAGAAGGAATGATTACTGCGGAAGGGTTTAGCCCACATATTTAAGCCTGATTGTAATAGACTTCAGTAGATGATTCTTTCTTCTTTTTTAATTTAACTCCTTCTTTGTTAGAAATCTTATCATCATACCCATTTTTATAATTATTGTAATATACGACCAAGTACGTAACCTTTCCCGAACCAGAAAAGTCCGAATAACCGGGATTCGAACCCGGAAATTGAGGTTGGAGCGCACGCAAGCACGCTAACCACTCCGCCGCCCAGCCGGTGATTCCCTAATATTCTGAATGCAAGGGTGTTAAACAACAATAATAACGGGTGTTAATAAAATGATAAAAATAATGTTTTAAGAAAAAATTCTATTTATTAACATGGTGGAGCTTCTATAAATTCACGTAAATTCTATTTCTAAAACTTTGTATTGGAAGAAAGTCTTTGGTTTCCTTTGGTGTAACTCTTTCATGAATAATTCAGTCAATATTTGGTACCTTTTTCATTTCGTTTTCATGCCACAACATGGCTATAGCACTGTACGAAATCACAGTGGATACCCTAAAAATTGCTTTCAAGCAAAAGGTTACAGTAATCCTTAAGAGAAACATGAAATATTTGTTTAGAGTTTGACAGTAATTTGCCCTTTTCACTAGAGTTGCTTTCGGTAATATACTTTTCGATCTGCCAGCGATTGCCTTTATAGACGATCTGAGCTCCATTAATACCCGGTACGGGATACCCTGGTGGTCTAAAAAAGTTGGGGTAGTAATAAAATGGTGGGTAATGGGGGTAGTATTGAGGAGAAGGTCTGTAGAACATTCCCGCACTGATGCTGTCTTCATAGCTACCTTCTTCTGTGCTGCTATCTTCGCTACTACTTTCCTCACTGGTGCGACTTCCGCTGCTGCTTTCTTCACTGGTACTACCGCTACTGCTACTTCCTTCACTGGAGCTTCCTCCACTGCTGCCTTCTCCGCTACTGCTCTCTTTGATGCTACTTTCATCACTGCTTTCCTTAGTAGTAGTTGGCGCAGCGGTGGACATAGTTGTAACAGGTGGATTCAAGATTGGAAGATGTGTTGGATTTGAAGTTGCAAGTGAAGTAGTTGATAGTGGAGTAGTTGGTGGTAGAGTAGTCTTTAAAGTTGTGGTAGAAGCCACGAATAGCCCTGGCGGCAACGGTTGGGGCTGTTCAGTATTTTCGACAATCGAAGTCTCCTCTGTACTTTCCTTGCTGTGTTTCTCACTGCTACTACCTCCCTGGCATCCATGACAGACTTCCTCGCTGCTTATACTTTCTTTACTGTGTCCGTAACTAATTTCCTCACTGGTCATGCTTTCCTTACTGTATCCGTGACTAATTTCCTCACTGGTCATGCTTTCCTCACTGCTTCCCTTCGGAAGAGGTGGACCTGCACCGTATCCGCTGCCATAGTCAACATCAACTTCTCCTTCGTGGTTGATCACAAAAACATAACCTTCACAAAAGGCAATCCTCTTTTTCTTAGGGGTTAACATGATGAAATTCAGCAACCCCTTCTTTCCAGGTATGTGCAATTTTCCTCTTTCATCCAGCCAATCTTTCTGGAATTCTGGGCCGAAATCGGTGGCAGAAATTGTTCTTCTGATTCTCCCATGTTCAAGACCTGAAATGGTTTTACATTCATAGACATTTTAAGTATATATTTGAGAAATTCTTACATCCATATCTGCATAAGCGTTCTACCATGTACCTTAATATTTCCTATTTAATGCCCCTTCAATCGTTTCTTGGTAACTTGATAAGGTTTTTCCCCCGCAGGCTGTATGAATAATTATTTGCGATAGAATGTCTTTCGAATAAGTTAATTACTGAAGATTTGTCTATATTGAGCACCCTCGCCAACCATCGCGTGAATGCCAATTATCGCATCATTTCATAATTCTATCTAAATCATTTGGAAGAATTAATCTATTCTCTGTACTTTTCATTTCCCTAAAAATTACCGTATCCGTAATTATCATATTAAATATAGCCTAATATCTATCAGTGTTGTTGCTAAGGTTGCTTATGTATACTAAAAATATTAGCGGTTCGATTGAACTGCCTTGAGGCACACCACCTACTTTACCAGGTTGGAACTAACACCATCCATTGCTACTACTACTTTTCTGTCGGAAGAAGTCCTCAAGCCTTTGGTGAAAGCGGTATGATTACGGATGGGAGCCAACATGAGCGAAATGACCTCCGCTGTCGAAGATGTCTTAAATAATACTGCTAATCTTGTTTGAAAAACCAAAGATATTACTGTGTGATTTTAAGAATGAGTTGCAATTACAAGCAAACGAAGGAATACTACCCAGCTGAAAATATTTATAATATAAGGTTACTTAACTACTCATTAACTATAAGAATGTCGTCCTCCATCCTTCGCAGTGTTCGCACAATAGGGACATTTTTATTTATTTTTTCTGCTGAAATTAATCTGGAAAGAGTAGTTGAGAGTGATGAAAATTTTAAAAATCCACATCAGAGTTTCTCTATGATCTACAAAACTTCCTCTACGATCTATGTACTTTCTGCTGTAAAACCACATAATTTATTCTAAGAAAACAACTCAAATTATTCTAAGACAACAACAACAGAAAATTACTGTAGGAAGTGTGATTTTCGGTATTATGCGGATATAATAACACGCAATTAAATAAATATCACCCATTAGAGATAATCATGATGTAACGTTTTTAAAAGTCATGTAGATAATGAGAATAGCATAGTCCATCTTTTACTCTGTTTGCAGAATCTCTATTTTTTTATAAATATATTTCTGTTAAAATCAGACAAGAAGACAGAGTTGATGGAACCGTTAAAAATAAAAGAGATTCTACATCAAAATTTCCTTATGATGTACAAACCATTTTTAAAGGGTAAGGCATCGACCAGTATAAGAATGCCGCACACCAGAAGTCCAATAATCTTCAGGGACGCCATCTCCTGGGTAAACAAAGTTTGTAGGAATTAACTATCATCATTCAAAAAAAAGAACTAAAAAGATATTATTTTTTTAATTTACAGTAAGATCCGAAAAAATTTTATCAAGCATTGGTTTTCCAATAATTAAACCTAGGTTTCAAAAATTTCAATCCAAAAAAACCTAAGTTGATTTTATGAGGTAAAAATAGAAATCAAATAATTGTTTATCTACTAGTATATTTTAGGTAGTAGTAGATAAACAATATTAAATTACTATTAGATTAGGTAGGAGCATCTTCTCTCTTAACCTAGATCTCCAATCAACTCCAGAAATGTTATTACTAAAATTATTTTCATTCAAATTATTTTTATTAAAATTAGAGCTTGAACTTTTGCTCTGAATCCTGAATTATGGGTTTCTTAAATACAGCGATGGCTATAGAATGTTCCGTTCCTAACAGTAGTTTATTTACAGCTGTATTTGATATCAGAAGTTCAGTTTTTCTCTTGTGGAAACAATCGAAACAGCCGAAAGTACTAAATTAAGCAATAACTGCACAAAACTGTAGCTCAATACAACAGATACTTAATCCATTCATTCGTAATGTAAATGTAAATGTAATTAATCCGTTCAAATATTGCAAAACAATCCGCGAATGCAACACACCTGTCAATACACACACAGAGGAATTTGAATCACGGTTACCAGTAATCCTCCCCGTCAAATAATACGCGTTATAAGAATAATACTCTAACAATGGAATCCAATTCAACGTTATCCTTACCTTTATTTGGGAAAGAACCGTAATGGACTGTCTCCTTCGTCTGGAGGCGCTTCATATTCGCCGAATACCACTTATATATTTTCGCCTTGCAATCAAGAATGATAAAATTTACAGTAAATTACGGTTCTAACTTCGAAGAAATTCTTATCGCCATACCTAGCGAATTTTCCTATTTGCCTCATTTGTTTTCCACACACAAATCCTCCAGTAGCAGATAAAACAAAGAGACACACTTCATAAATCAAGAGATCGAAAACCAGTTTTCCTAATTTGCCTTTTGCGAGTCATAAGAACGAATTTTTGCTAATCCATCTTCAAACGTTTGTCAAAATTTTAAATTGGCCCGTCGTAACTTTTACACTCTATTTTTAATACTAATTTTAAATGACTACAGTATATTTACAGTATAAATTGAAACATTCTCCAGCTTTCTATCTGGGGTATATTTCAGAATGGATGTAAGTAAAAATGGTTTTTCTTAAAATTGAACTTACGCCCTTCCTATTTCCGTGTTTCATAAAATTCAGCAAATAACTAGAATCCAATCCGAAATATTTCAAAAGATTTACTTTTAAAGTGGATAATGCTGTAGAGGTTTCATGTACGCAATGGTGACATGTTCGATTCCACCTTGAGTATCCCCGTACTGACGACTAAAGTTGAATTACAGAATTAGAAAAGGTACAGCGGAAGGCAACGCATTTCGTAAAAAATGTCTGCAAAAATTCAGTGAGCGTTACTCCGTTGTTTCAGGACGCAGGATAGGAATCTCTAAAAGATAAAAGATTTAAACAAAAACTTAATTTGCTTAATAAGTTCATAGAAAGTACGTTTTTCGAAAATATAGCCGATATTATGCGTCCTTCCTCTTACATAGGCCGTTCTGATACTGCAAGAAAAAATCAGAGAAATAGATGCTAGAAAGAGCCTTTTCCGGAGTTCATTCTCTCCACGAACGGTACTCGAAAGTATTCGATAAGAGAAGTATATTCATGATGCAGGTACTCCCTGTCACACGTAAAAAGGTCGCTTGCAGGATTCATATGTAAATGTAGATCCTTCGTAATAGATTCCATAAAAAATTCACGTAAAGATTGCTTTCATCTCTTGCAGACTTCACTCCATTTACAAAATTAAATTAGAAATAATTGTTCTACGAAATCGAAACATGCCTTGGAATTCAAGCCCAAAGACCCTTGGAATTTAAGCTCAAAAATAATTGACGGTGATAAGATGATAAGATATTGGGGGCTGGGCCGCAAGAGGCGGGTTGGGGGAAAACTTCTAGATAAATATGTAAATAGCGAATAGAGCTTGGCGTATAAGTTGTTTACTATTTTCATTATTTATCAATTAATTAGTTAATTCCGGTGATAATTTGTAAAATATTTCCATTCCTATTCACATCAACTTTATAAGTGTCCTCATTTAACCCTTGAGAAGATATTTTAACATTTTTGAAAAGCCGTAAATCGGGCAAGAGAGATCTGTCCGGGCACAAATGGCCATTGAAGGGACATAAATTATTCCAAGACTGACTGGAACATACCTTGCAAGCTACGTATCGGCGTAGGTTTGGGAGGCAATTTGAAAATGAATTTACAGATAATTAATTCATATCAAATGCCCCATTTCAATTCCGTAATCCGTTTCCAGTACTGATGGAGTTTCAGCACTAATGGCAGTTCGCAGAATTCCTGAGCTCTCTTATTAATACGCCGATATCTAATAGAAGTATGCGCCCTGTACTTATAATTATATTTCGTTGGTATAACAGCTGTTATGCCTCTTGCGCCAGATAGGATATTGAACGTGAGTTTTGCAAAGATAAAGTTCATGTTTCTGGAAATTAACAGGTTCACTACCGTGGCGGTCACCGTTGTCCGAGTCATTAAAAATTGGTTTATCCAGAGCAGCAATTATAATAAATAAATTTCAACGTTTTTCCTGTACATCATTATTGATATGACTTCCAATTATTATTTTGGCATTGACATGAGAACGGCGACCTCAAATTTAACTTCTGAAGCAAACCTCTTAAGAACTTTCTTTCTCTTTCTCCTGAACGTAGAAAGTGGGGTGAATATGTTTTTGATGAAAATATACTACGTTTAATTCAGTGATGGGGCAATTCCCAAAATGTTTTCCGATTTCGATGCAATTCCCGGCATAACTCTAAACTTCCTATTCAGATACGATTCCCGATTTAAATGAGAACATTTCATTATTTCAGCTAAAGTTGTTTTGAAAAACTACTGCTTGGTAACAAAGTAAATTAACTCATGAAACAGTAGAATAATTAATGCAAAAGATTATAAATAGCATATAATTCCTTTTTATTGAAAAACTTGGGTAAAAGTTTAGAGAATGATTTATATGTTTCCATATGTTATTTTTCGTTATTTGCACCCGTTAAAAATAGAGACGAACTTGGTCTATCTTTGCTGAAAACAGCTGTCTCGGATACAAGGGAACTCAAAAGTTAATCCTTTCTGAATAACAAGTTTCAAGCACTTACCCGCACTCAAAAAAATTATTTCTTGGCCTATTGTCACTTTTTCGATTCCACCCATAGTACCCTGTTGAAACCGTTTTCTCATTATTTACATGTATACTGTGGGGTGCTTAATCACTATATATCACGAGAAATAATAAAGCAATGAATTATGAATATAAATTACACAATATATTTTTATTATGAAAATACGAAGACTACCCTCCCATGTAATGAGTAAAGATTGATAAAGTTTATTATTTCTATCAATAGTATATTGCAGTGAAATATTTAACATAGCTCGCAGACTAATGAGTTTCGTAACATAGAGCTCCTTGAGCATTAGGGCCCTGCTGTGGTCGAGTCCCAGTGCTTAGCGCTAGTGCTAGCTATAGCTAACGCTTATTGTGCCAAATGATATAACCGCCACCTTCAAGAGGGTAAACGCATGTGGGTATTATTGGCAAAACACTTGCTAGAACCCCACCTCTTTAATTACAGGTAAACGTTTCGCCTTTTGTATTATCAGGAAACAGATTTAGAAGAACTCTGATTAAAACTTACTTTGACATTAATTTTAATCACCCCAATAACCGTTTCATTCTGAAATCTCTCTCTAGTCTGAATGACGGCATATCGCAGATCAAAGCATGTTTTTCTTCCATCAGAGATTCAGGCAATTTTTTCCGATCTTTCCTTACCTTCTGAAATGTTTTTCCCATTCTTTCCGGGAATTAGCTACACGCTGCTAAACCAAAATCTCAGAAGTTTAGCTGAAATCTTTTACAGCATTTTCCATGACTGAATCCTTATGACAATTTATTAAAAGGATATTCCAACGAATAGTCGTGATTTGATAAAATACCATAAATAATCTAGAGTGTACTAAAATTAATTAAATCACTATTACTCAACTCCAACCGAATTTCGTGCGTTTTCCGTTGCTTATTTTCCAACTAAATTGATTGTTTAAATACCGCTGAAAGTTGCAGCTTACTTCGATGAAACCGGTTTTGTTGACTAAATAGTTTTTTTTCAAATACTACTAAATTACTCGTACAAATTTATTCACACAAATAACTACCTTGCAATGATTTGGATGAGTGTATCATACGAAATCCTTGCGAAAGCCTGATTAATTGATAGGCCTCAAATTTCAACTGAGAGAAAAAAGTACAATAGCATAAAAAGATGCGTTCATCCTGAAATTAAAATGATCTCTTTTTATCCCATGATTTCACTACATCTAAATATATAAATATTCACTATATCTAAATGTATGTATATCGTGATATTCTAACCTGGGAATCAAAACAACTCCGCGATGCATGATATTTTCTACACAGGGCGAAAGGCATTTATGTTACAGAATTCAATGAAGGAAATTATAAATACAAAGATCTCGTTCGAGAATCAGGTTTTTTTATTAACGAAGCCACGTTAAATTTACATTTCATGGGATGACTTGCGACAGAGGTGAAAGGTGATGAATATCTCAGTTTAGGTAGAATGTTTCCCTTATCAGAGCGGTTGTCCTGTGGTTATACTCATTCAAAACTTAAGGTAGATCATACCACACGCTCTGGTTACTCAAGACGTCCCAACACTCTATGAGAGACCATTGTCTTTCCACCTCGTTGCAGCCATTTTTAAAAGTACGTAACCAGGAACATACGGCAATATCTTTCCAGCGATACAGGGTATAGTTTCTTGCCTCCCTCGGCATTTTTACCCTCGCCGCCCTGAGCGATTTTCCAGCCATTATCAGCGTAGACAAGTTGGGTGTCAGGGATATCAGGGACCTTGATGATGTCAGATCTCTCCATGCTGTAGCTACCACTGCTGCTGCCGCTGCTACTGCCGCTTCCGGATTCAGGGAGTTCAATACCTGGACCATAACCAAATCCGTAGTCAACGTCTACATCATGGTTTCTATTAAGAGCGTCAACGTAGCCCGTGCAGAAAGTTTTCTTCTTCTCTTGTGGTACAAGGAGGATGAAGTTCAGCAACCCTTTCCTTCCCGGCAGAGGAACTGGTCCGTGGTGGGAGAAATTTACTTCCCCACTACCTAGTAGACAAAAATTTCAACAATTTCACTCATTCAAGTCTCTCCAGGACTTTCATTCTCATCTTCTAATTTTTCTTATTATTTCATTGCTTCCTATTCTGTATTCGTGGTCGTCAGAATTAGGAGATGTAGCTGAGTTTGAACATGTATTTTGAAGCTGCTTTTGTCCCCGGTTATCTACTTGAATTGCATCTAACAATATGAAGCCTGACATATTTTCTCGTTTATCCCATATGATAACCCGAATTGCCTTTAATACTGCATCATCACGTAGTGATTTTCGCGTACATTCAAGTTAAATTGGAGGCTGAAGAAAATTCTGTAGTAACAAAGGACTTAGACGAAAGTTAACATAAAGGAAGTCCGTAAATTGTAAATATTAAGGTAAAAGAATTTCCTATCCCATATTTGTAAAGGTATGTACTAGGAATTTTCTCTCCACAAGTATTTGATGCTATATATACAATATTTGTATTTATTATATTTCTCAAATTATACTATTCACCATTACAGTATTGCCATATACGAGGCTCGTACTTATTCCAACATTATCATGACTGTTTACGAATTCGGATTCGAATTTCCCAGTAAACTGATGCATAAATCAAAATAAGGCTTGTTTACGAAAATAAAACTGAAAATTCCAATTAGGTTGTTGATAAAAATATTTCTCAAGTCATGTCGTAGTAACTCATGAAAGAAACTCCATAGTAACCAGGAATCATTTAAGATATTTAAACCCGGTTCCTTGGATACTGCATTTAATATAATAAAGCATGAAGTGATAATATTGCAGAAATGTTTTTTATCCTCGAAGTTCAGCAAAATCATTTCAAATCAGCAGCTTCATTTTTCTTTTTTAAATATTCAGCTCTCCGCTAAATGCGTGAATCGCACTTTTTTATATATTTTGTATCAGTAAAATTAAAACAGTGATACTATTTCTAGAAAAGAATTTCCAGAAACAAAATTATATCATTTGAAGGAAGCTATGCTGTTACCATTGTGAAGATAGAATATTTTTTAACATGATATATAACAATCTCAAATTCGTTTTTGAAGTGGCTCCTGAAAAGCTGCATCGATATTTAGGATAGTAATGGAACACGGATTAACGAATTCGAACATTTCACTCATTACAGATTCAATCTACACGCAACTGTGAGGATGTCAAGTAAAAGAGCTTGAGAAGTCAATCTACCATGGTGTTCGTGGTGTTCGTTGTAGCCAGGATTGCAGTCTGCGATAACCAGGGCGCTGAGGACCAACAGGCCAACGGTCAACAAGCTTGCCATTTCCTGTAGAGGTGCAAACATTTATTAGGTAAAATGACTTACTAAAATAATAGAAATAGCAACATGAAATGCCACCAACTTTCCCACTAAATTAGCCTTTTATTGTTTAAATTCGAAGTTAATAAGTTAATTAACGGAGTTTACAAGAATCAAATTACAGTGGAATATCGACGTCTGCTTTTATTATATCCCAATAATTGTAATCCTAAGTATCCACCATCACATTTATTTCAACAACAACTGTTATTAAAGAATACGAACAACCATTCCCTTACCAAAATATCCCAGTTCGCCGGGACTCGAACACGGGACCTTGGATTTGGAATGCTAGCACGCTAACTCTTCCTCCACCGCGGCCGGCATGAATGTTCATGATGTTTGAACTTAGTTTATGGAAAACCATGAATGAGCTACATTGTTTTAGGAATGTGATGCGTACAATAAAGATACACAGTATGGCTAAGGGCTGGGTACATTCGTAAAATAGAAAAAGCAGCTTGTAAATTTTAGCAGCCAATCATTATTGAGAATCTTTGCATCGATTGGCGCTATGGCAAGCCATGCTTGACTTACGACATACGTTTAAATTCAGCGCAATAATTTGCGCAACGCCTAACCTTTTCTTCTACGTCTTTAGGCAGTTGCCAATTTTAAAAGAGGTTCTTCTTGATTCCGAGTGGAGGAGTGAAAGAGTATTAAAATTCATAGCGATTTAAATGAGATTATAATGCTACTTTTATACATGTAAACCTCTCTCCTCGTCGAGACAATTCGCAAAGCTCATAGCATAAAAATCTGAAAATCAAGAATTTCTCGAACTATCCCTAAAAAATTCCTGATAATGTTTGAACAGGCGCAAAAGTATAATGCGAAATGGAGCTTGATCGCGGAATAAATGTTTCTGCAAATACTCCGTAACTTGGTTGATCGGCTTAAGGATTTTACGCAAGCTCATACTATTAATTTCCTATTTGAGAGTAAACTAGAGCGTATACCACGCACTCGAAATTAACTTTTAAAAGCATTTAAAGTAAGCTTTCTGAACTTAAATTTCTTTAAATATGTCCTCTCTAAACACTAGAAGTCCTAAAAACCAACCAAATATTGAGTGGAAAATTTGAGTGTTCCTTGTTCCTTGGCACTATTAAATATTGCGTGATTTGAAAAGAAAGTTATCAGTACAAAAGAGTTTCCAGAGTATTTCCTAGGAAAGTGCACGTATTTTGATGCTGAGATATCTATTAATGGCACCGTAAATTGGATAATAAATGAAGTTCTTGCTTTTGCTCACCTTGGGTAGTTCCACAACTGGGTGCTGATACTTCTTCCTTGAAGGTAGTTAACTGTTGCCGAAAACGCCAATATATACTCTAACTTTATGCTAAATAAGCATCGATAAATCATTCAACCGAAATAGGAATGCTGCTTCTTTCTTATCAATATTCCATGCCAGTTGTGTGTTTCGGTTAATGGAGTTTTCGGTAAGGAGATAAGGAATAGATTCATAGTAATGAGTTAACCGGTTAACACCGCATTGAAAGATCTACATATTAACCATTTAATTTCTTCTTATATTTAAGTAACTCTAAGAAATATGAAGGTTGGTGAGTTTTATACTTATACACGATGTAAAAGTAACGAAATTGAAAATTAATACAGCCCGAATAACAGACAAATTCTAAATTTTATCTGAGTTACATATTTTTATTTGCTTTTGATAAGGAATGCTTAGCTCTGGTAAATTCTCTCTTATTAAGGTATCGACACTTTTTACGAAAGTTATGGAATTGTGAAAATTGGCTGCCAAAAGACTCCATTTTATAGGTTTTAGGGCAAGGTGATTTCCAGAGATTTCCCACGACCCTTAAACATATTTCAGAAACTTTCATTCAACTCAGGATTCACTCAAGGAATAAGATATTTAAAACAGCTTTCGTCTTAAATTCACGTTTCGGATGTTGTGAAAGGGTGAGGCTTAAGTAAAGGGTAATTAATTCTTAAGGGTAAGGGTAACTAATTCTTAATTACAATATACAAATCGTCTTGTAAAGTGAAAAATTTTTGTAGCTTTACCTTTAAAAACTTCCTATTGCTCAATTATTCATTGTACTCCCAGAGTAAGGCTTAAGTATCAGCCACATGCCGAAAGGGGACTTGCAGGGATCAAACACAGATATAGAAAATATCAAATTCTCGAACATATTACCTAATGACATAGAGCCATACTTACCCCGTAGAAGCTGATGTGGTCGTGTTTTCTCGAAAAAATGCTTTCTTCCCCACTCTCAGATACTTCTACCAACTTCATCTTGTTATTAATTACTTGAACTTCACTCAGTTTAACTGTAGAAATCATCATTTATCGTATCGTTACACACCATTGTATTTTGTAAAGATATTTCTATCAATTTTATCACCTAAGTTTAGTTATATGACATGTTCGTGATCGTATTTTAAACAAGAACATATGAGTCTTATAATATAAATGTAATTACCGTTGATATACTATTGATTGTATTTGTTAGGTCTATTAAAAAATATCCTTTTTTGGCTACTTAAAGTTTTAATTTATATTTTACCGCTCACGTATACTTTTCCCTTAGTAGCTCAGGTTTATCTTTCTACTTTTTCTATACAATTTTTAAAATTCTTTCCTTTTCATAGCAGAACTTCTATACTTAAAGGCTTGCAGGTTTGAACCGGTAACAGTGCAATTTTTTATAGCATTTGCTTACAACAATTTCCCTAGGAATTTAATTTTTTGAAAATCTTCGTCCTCTTAGTGGAATTTATTTTTTTCTGCAGAGTGGAAATCATTTCCTACTGATGGTTCCAATCCTCGCTCTATAGGTAAAAATCCGAAAAGAGGCCGAAAGCGTATAGTTATTCTAATAATACTTTTCCTTGCTTTATATCTGCAAGAGCTCACATTATTTATCACCACACATATGAGATTTCTATATTTGTTACCTCAAGATCCAGCCTTGAAAGTTCCTTTGACTTTGAAAACTTGTTTGAAATGCCCTCGAGTTCTAATATCTAAAAATATTTTTCTTTCCAAAAACATATTTTTACACTTTTGCTCTGAAAAAATTCGTTTATGCTAATACAGAAAAATAAGTAGTGGATATGCTTCAGAATATTATCTGTTTCCTCCTTAATTATAAAGGTAAAACCCAGAAACTGAATTTTGCTTGACACAAGTACTTCAAATGGGTTACATTATCGCTATCTCAAGAGCCACGCTGTCCTTAGGGCGCAAGGGGTGCATCGCACCTGGGCAGCGACCTCCTTAGGACGGCAACAGAGGCGTAGTCAAAGAGGGCTTTATGGCTGGCAATTCCTACACGCATCTGAGAAAACAGATTGAGAAATATGACCCATCTATTCCAATCCCATAACCTCGAATAGGTTGTTTTCGTTATTCTATGAACCCTCGACTGCTCGACGAGCGCTTATTTGTAAGTAAGGATCAGGATGCTCAAATCATCCCTTCTATTATGATTTTTGCACAGTCAGCCAGCAGTCGCAGCCGTAGGATGCGGTATCTGAAAATTCAATGGTCATCACAATGAGTAGTTCAAGGCTAACGATGAATCTTGATGAAAATCACCTCAGTGATGCATACCACGGGCTTCCGGATAGCAAAGTGGGCAATGCGTTCAACTTCAGTGAAAGCAGTCCCTGGTTCGCTTACCGATGGAGGTCTGCGTGCAAAATGACCTCAGCTAACGAAGCACTTTAAACAATACTGTACTTGTACGCAGTACCTGAGAACAATATCTGCCACTCCCTCTTTCTTCTTTCTTGGCGCCATACTTAAAAGCAGGAATAAAGGTCGGCCAAAACTTCGCGATCAGTGTTTTTTATGAAATGTTGTTCACATAAAAATCTCTTACGAGATAACAGTTTCTTCGGTCAAAGATGGAGCAAACCCTCATTCTCCCAGTTTGGTGTGGATCTTTACGTAGTTCAGTTGCGTTGTGGATCGTTCATGTTGATTTGATTAGTAATGTTGCGATGAATGCGATGATTAATGTTGCAATACCATTTCATTAGAAGCGTTAACATTTACTTAAGAAAAAAATTCATTTTTACCATATCATATTAAAAATTTACGCATTGCGATGATAACTATACCCGAAAGTAAAGTGAATAATTAACAAGGAAGTGTTTAGGTGACTCGGTGCGATAAGGTATGCACCTAGAAAATTCCCAAGGAGAATCGCACGTGAAAAAAGTCTGACGGAACCGGGACTCGAAGCCGGGTCTCCCTATTTCCGGTTATATCCACAATGGACATAACCGGAGAGTAATCAACCGGATTCCGTTGACTTCCGGTTTCGTCAGACTTCTTTTTGCCCGTTTCTCCCTGAATAATTAACTTATGATGGCAATTCACGGATGGCATTCTTACAGTGTAAACTATTATTATGTCACGTATTGTGACGAAGTGTCATTTTGAATCTTAAATTTTTATAAAAGATTCAAAATCATTTGAATATGAAATTATCCGGGATTAAGAGGCAGCAGACCTAAATTTTGGAAATTGGTTTCCAACGATTGTGTATTCGATTGTAACAGCTCATGCTTTTGGAAATGAATCATCATAATAAACTTATTCACATATTTTCACCATTATAAATATGCTCTCTTCTAAAATGTTGTGTATCATTTTAAGAGTGTCTACCAATAGATAAAAACCTTTAACTGAACACGCTGTCCTGTTCAAAACCTAAAATAAAAGATTTTTATAGGTAGTTCAATGAAGAGGTATATCAAAATCTGCTCTAATCCTTCAATTATATTTTCACTATAATGTTAATTATCATTATTTCATTTTGAGTTAAGATGAGTCAATTCATTGACTTATTTATTTGTAATTTTTTTATGCTTACGGAATGCTTTATCTACTAATGGGTCTCTTCTTCTTGTAAAGCTCAAATAATTTGGCGAGAGATAAAGATACTATACCCAGATTAGAAACAGACGCGAGAATAAGCGGGAATCAAACCATAGATTTTATACTTTCCGAGAGGGTGCTTTCACAAGTTGACCTATTTTTCATAACTTTTTTCAGCCTGTTTTAGGAAGTTTTTCACTGTTTACCGTGTTTCTATTCCCGGTCTCTACAGACTTTTCTATTTACTTACCGGTTGTTTCTGCTCGCACACCTTTAGGTGCAAGCTTTATTTCCTTCCATTTCCTAAGATACTGTAATTATTGGCAAGAAATATATGTAATATATCTTATAATATTTATTGTATATTTATATATTTTTGTTTATTTCTTGTAATATTAATAATATTGTAATATTCATATTTGTTACCATAAGTATTTTTCGATTCTTTCTTTCTCACATATTACATGCTGTCGTTTTCGTGCGAGGATTCTATTCATATCGCGAGTGACCATCGTTCCAGCATCTAATTCCTACTCAAGTATTCCTAATCCCTAATATTTATTATTTGTGTCGATATTTACGCTTCCTTCGGTCTTAATCACTAAACTACTGGAGTGCGTAATGGTTAAAATCATTGGATGGCTAGCATAATCTATGATTAATCCAAGATCTCCGGTTATTGGAACTCGATCTCAAGAAGTGAAGCATTAATCATCTCCAGAAACATTGGAAAAAACTTGGAAATAGTCACGCAGACGACTATTTACAATATGTCATAGGGTTCTAGGGTGCCCGGTGCTCGGAAAGCGATTTATTTTGCGTGATTATTGAGTTTCATGCTGTTTGGATAGAAATACTGAGGCACTCTCAAGTCGGGTCCCTACAGGGTATCGAACCGTAATAATTTTCGTTCCAATTCTACTACAATATCGAATATCGGTTCCGTTTCGGTTTCAATCCTACCGCCAGGCCGGAATATTACTATTGTAATATTATACCCTTATGAAATTTTGTTTATTTCTGGCGAAAGTAATTTTTCATATGCCCCATGAAGGATTGGGGTCGCAGTTATTAAAAGATTATACATCTCATTACCAGCTACAATCATAAAGATTCTATTTAAGATATTTTTACGTAAGAGCCATCATACGAAAAGATACTTTTAATGACGGAATCCCAAAATTTCTATGACATATTGATAGATGTTGGAAACTGAGCTAACTTTGTGAGATTCAAAATCATAGGAATTGTTTCTATGTATATATTTGATTTCCTTAGCCATAAAAATTGGTTCATCGATGACCATTGACGATGGCGTCGGGAGCTAACCAAAATTAAGATCGAGAAACAGTTATAATTACTGAAACTGAAACCAAACCCTTAAAAATCTTGAATCAAACCGAGATCGGAAGCCAGTATTTATTTTTCAGATTTTCTTTTCCCATTCTCATTGAATTATAATAATAAAATCCAGAGTAATATGGGTTATATTTGATAATTTGATGATATTTGAGTCACTGTGACATTTAAATATCTAATTAATATTTATATTCTAACGGCTGACTTCATAATCCAATTAATATATAAATATTACAAGTATTATCCAAAAAAGGTAAGTAAAATTTGTGTTATTCGAAGGGAGCACACAATGAAAACAGTTGGGAGCATCTGTAACATTTATAGTAAGGAGCAAAAAAGATGTTTTTCACGCTGGCTGCCAGATCGAAATCGGAAAAGATCTAGAGCGAATACTGGTTGGAGATAAATTCAGTTAGATGCCCTGACGATTACATGAAAGTGAAGAATTATTCTAAAAAACCCATCCGGAAATGAATAGTTCGATGGAGATTTTTAAACTGTCTCGGCGATGAAAAACTGAAAGAGTACTTTCAGCATACTTTTATTGCAAATTCACATCATATACATTTCCTCAGGATGAAAAATTAGGAGATTTCGTTGCTTAAAAATTTATTTAAAAAAATTACTTCAATAAATAGCCGTTTTGAGGAGCATTCTTATCCATGAAGATAAAGAATACTGTATCTTTACTGTAGATTTTTTAAGCATATTTTCACCTATGGAATTTAAGGTTGTAGATTTGTTTTTGTTAGGGAACAAGATGACATTTTATTTAACTGTACCCTTTAGTTCGACAGATAGATATAACATTTCATTATTTAATAGGCACAATTAATCCAAATCATGTCCATCGCAGTAATTCGTTGTCGATTTTCACGTGATCCTATCCAGTCTGCGAGGTTTAACACCCTTGGGTCGTTATTTTTAATGATTGGAAGGTAATATTTAAGATTCTCAAATTATTAGATATTTGATTTATCTTTTTCTTTAATTTGTGTATAGTTTTCAAGCAAAAACAGCGACATAATCAGATAAAAGAAATGTTGACAACAAAATTAGTATAAATTAAATATTAACGGGAGTGCTTCGATGTTTAGTAACAGTTTGGGGATACACATAGAGAAATGACACTTGATTTAATGAAGGCCAAAAGATTACAATTTTCAACAAATTTCCACAAACAGACATTACATATACATTAATATCCTCTAATAAGATATTGCATACTAAAATCTGACTTTTTTTATCCTAATTACATCAAAATTAGACGGATACAGTTCTGCGCCTTCGTTTAAATTAAGATAATTTTATGAGAAAATATCGAGTTCTAGACGAGCGAAATAATCAACTTCAGATAACAACATTTTGTTTTTGCGATCATTGTAGCCAGGACATCAAAAGTTAACTCACATCAATCGTATGGGATGTATGTATACGTATCTAAGTATGTATGTATCAATGTGTTACCACAAATCAAATATTATTCCTTGTTATGAATAATTAATGAAGTGATTTCCAAAGATGATAATCTTCCTAAAAAATATAAAATATTTCCCAGTATTATTTGTTGAGAAACGTCTGAAATTTTAGCCTACTATTAATCTGCAATAATTGAAAGGATTTAAAAGGGAGAAAACTTTTCTTCCCAATCCGAATCTTCCTTTCTCCTTGTCGTGTTCCTTAGGATCCCTTCTTTTTATATGCCATTTGTCTTTTATGAAAATTAGTTCGGCGTGAGGAAATGCTGGAACACGCAATGGTCTGTCGGGAGGAGGAAAAGGTATCGGATATTGAGGAGGTGGAAAGGGTCCATTAGGAAAGTTTGGAAATGGTGGAGGGGGATAACCAGGGTAAGGTGGAGGAAAGTAAGGGTAAGGCGGTAGGTTTCCTGAGAAATCCTCTGTGAATTCAATTTCGATTTCTTCACTACTGCTGCTGCTACTGTCGCTGCTGACTCCACCGCTACCATCAGAGCTGCCTCCATAATTGCTGCTACCTCCGTAGCTGCTACCTCCATTGCTGCTGCTACCTCCATTGCTGCTGCTGCCTTCATTGCTGCTGCTACCTCCATTGCTGCTGCTGCCTTCATTGCTGCTGCTGCCTCCATTGCTGCTGCTTCCTTCACTGCTGCTGCTGCCACCGCTGCTTTCTGTAGTGGTGGTTGTGGTACTGAAAGTAGTAGTAGTTGTTTCTACAGGAGTAGTCGTGGTTGTCGAAGAACTAGTTGAACTAGTTTCTTCGCTGCTGTATCCGTTGCTGTGGTGATGGCCGTAGTTATTTCCATTGTTACCATGACCGTGATAGTGTCCATGGCCATTACTGGTTCCGTGGCCGTAATTATTTTCAGGACTGTTATTATTTCCATAGCCGTTATTTTCATAGCTGTTACTTCCATAGCCGTTATTCCCATGACCGTAACCATTCCCAGGGCCATTATAATTCCCGTTGTCAGGATAACTTCCATATCCATTTTGATTTCCTTCACCACTGTTGCTCACACCGCCACTGTTGCTCACACCGCCACTGTTGCTCACACCGCCACTGTTGCTCACACCGCCACTGTTGCTCACACCGCCACTGTTGCTCACACCGCCACTGTTGCTCACACCGCCACTGTTGCTCACACCGCCACTGTTGCTCACACCGCCACTGTTGCTCACACCGCCACTGTTGCTCACACCGCCACTGTTGCTCACACCGCCACTGTTGCTCACACCGCCACTGTTGCTCACACCGCCACTGTTGCTCACACCGCCACTGTTGCTCACACCGCCACTGTTGCTCACACCGCCACTGTTGCTCACACCGCCACTGTTGCTCACACCGCCACTGTTGCTCACACCGCCACTGTTGCTCACACCGCCACTGTTGCTCACACCGCCACTGTTGCTCACACCGCCACTGTTGCTCACACCGCCACTGTTGCTCACACCGCCACTGTTGCTCACACCGCCACTGTTGCTCACACCGCCACTGTTGCTCACACCGCCACTGTTGCTCACACCGCCACTGTTGCTCACACCGCCACTGTTGCTCACACCGTCACTGTTGCTCACACCGCCGTTGTTGTCTTCATGGCTAACGTGGACGTTTACACCTACATCCACGCCGTAATTACCTTGACAGAACTGAAGTTGCTGCCCTCTGTCAGCTCCAAGTATCCATCCAAGAAAGCCGCCATAAGGACGTAAAATTCTTCCTTCCCCCAAATCTGCTGCGTTACCTGCTGTATTATCGGTGTCTCCTGATCTCCTTGTCCTTTCAAACCTTGGCTCGTTGACTGGAAAAACAATCACAGTACTTTAGCTGGAATATTTCTCAAGGTTTTTGAACTGCTTTGTAAAAATCCTAAATTCGAAGTTTTCTTACAATCCATTTGCCGCAGATTAACGATATTTTCTTTGATCCAAATATTATCTGTTTAAGAAACAACGTCTGGAGCAACCATCACCGCAGATATAAAGTTTCGTGATTGAAAGTATCGTCCCGTTATAACAATTTTTTTTTTCGGAGCATGTAATCAGTTCCGCGAATAGATATTATGCATTTACAAGCTAAATAGTTAATCCCAAAGGAATAACAAGTGTGAAAAAGTGTCCAAAAGAAATAACAAGTGTGTTTTTTCACACTTGTTATTCCCTTGGGATTTTCGTTGGTTTTCAACCAACTAAGTTACCTTCCTTTCCTTTATCCCTAAATAGGTAATGTTCCTCGATATATCTCAGCTGTTGCTTGTGTTTTTAACCTTCAAATATCCCTGTTCCCTCAAAGTAGCGGAAGATGTGAGTTAAAAGTTCTTCACTCGTAAATATTTAATCGAAGCTGAAATGATTAATTTCAATTACAATTTTCCGCCTTAATCAAGTGAGTGCAAAACTTACTCTACTTATTCGAATATCACTTTAAAATAAGATTTTTGAATTCCATTTTCCCTTTTACTTGCTCGTGATCTTCAAACGCAAAAATTTAAAGTCGTTGAAAGTAAGTTCATGGGTCCACAAGGCTTGCGGTACTAGGAACCCGCACAGTGTAATTACACCACTACCCAAGTTTCGATGCTTCACAACAATAAAAAAATTACCCGGTCCTTGGTT
Source organism: Ladona fulva (assembly GCA_000376725.2). NCBI lineage: Eukaryota > Metazoa > Arthropoda > Insecta > Odonata > Libellulidae > Ladona > Ladona fulva. The sequence continues at coordinate 312,090 of KZ308757.1, read as the reverse complement.
GAACGCTGTGCTGCCCACTGCTGCAACAGCGGCGATAATCAGCAGTCCGAAGATTCTTAGGAAGTCGCGCTCCATCTCCTGCAATAAGGAATGTGGCATTGAAAATAAATTTTCAGAGGCACAATAACTATAAAAAATCAATATCAATAAAATAGCCTAAAATATAGTTTCAAGACGAGAAATACGCGAATCAGGGATTCTAAACTGCGAGATTTGATTAGATTTTCGATCTATATGGCTTGAGGAAAATTGATATTCCGCGTGGGCAGTAAGGTCAGCCTACTGATTAATTCCGGTGGATATTTTACTTTACGATTTCGCAGAGGCATGGGATTTACTATTCTAATATCGATAGCAATGATAAGCTCCCGGATAGCAAAGTGGGCAACGCGTTCGACTTCGGTGAAAGCGGTACCGGGTTCGATTCCCGGAGGGGGCCTACGTGCGAAATGACCTAAGCTGTCGAAGCACTTTTAACAATACTACTACTAGCAATGATATAAGTGGAAGAAATCACCATGGTTATTATAAATAAATCATAATTCTATGTATATTAACCAGACGTTACCTATCATTACCATTATTCATCCTACCAAAGATCACAATCGAGACTTAAGCTATAGTTGCATCAAACCCATAATTTAACGCATTAGGGGTTAGATGGACGAAGTGGTTTAATATTTTTAATCTTTCCTAAATAAACCTGATATTTATTCATTTTATTTATTGTTTCTTAAAGGGATAATCACGAAATGCGCCCTCCGTTAACCTGAGAATGAAATGAAATAGTATTAATCTAGAGAGAATTCGAAAGGATCAAAACGCAGATCAATTTTAGTTGATTTTATCAATCCCTATGTCTTATTTAGTTAGTTTTATTTCCCTTAAAGGTGGTAGAAGGTTACAAAGTCATTGTAATAATGAAAAATTAAATACACAATGAAAAATTAATTGCAAACAAGTTTCAGTGATTCGCTGTCAATTATTTAATAACCCAGAGATAGGGCTTTAGAACTGGTAGGACTCCATAAGAGAAAAATCAAAGAGGGAAACTTCTATACCTAAGCATAGTTTTTCATTGTGCAACAGGTTTTTGAGAACGATTTCTCATCATCTAGCAAGTACTCAAAAGCACAAGAAAGTTAACATGTGTAATGAAAAGCCATTCCCAAAATCGGTCGCATGATAAAAATCTCTTGTAAATTGTATAAGTTACTTTCCTTATCCTCGTAATAAAATATCAATCCGATTTACTGACTATTATAAGAGACTGAGTCTGATAATCCACATATTACTCTTCTAAAAACAAAAATAGGTTAAGGGAGCCTACAAGTATTCAGACATAGGACACCTACTACAACAATGAAATGTAACTGTACAGAACAAGAGGGAATTTAGATCTATACTTGGATTTCGTAAGAGGAGCTATTACCATCATGCAACTCCCTTCGCTTTAAAAACAGGTTCAGAAACTTCTTTTTCTTAATCAATTTTATTTTTTCAATACCTATTTCAGTTATAGAAATGATGAAAATGCAAGCAGCCCGATTTTAAGCAACATATTTTACAATTAGCTTAACGTCTTCAGGCGTGGAACATGTCGCATTAAAATCGGGCTGTTTTCGTAGTAGCATTTTTTTTAATTGCTTCAACTGCATTGGTCATTTCGCACGTAGGCCTCCACCGGGAATCGAACCCGGGACCGCTTTCTCCGAAGTCGAACGCGTTGCCCACTTGGTTATCGGGAACCCTGAGCTGTGTTCATTTTCATTACTTCTATACTGAAACATATCGCAGAGAGGAAAATATTCGATCTGAGGAAGTAGTATTTAAGTCGATCTGCGGAAATGTACGGAAATTTTTTATTTTCATTGTTGTTAAGAGGCTCCAAAAAGTAACGCCTACCTACATTGGATTCATTTCAGTTATTTCAGTTTCGATAGCGATTTGATCCCGTCTGCACCTCCGTTATTGTTATTGAGCCGAAAAAAATAAACTTACCTTGTATACGTCACTTCCTGCATGAAAATGGATTACATCATTAACATAAGCTCCTGAGAAACATACCAATGTCGTTAGGGTATTTTGTAGAAAAAGCACGGCTTAGTTATAAATTGTCACTTCTGCCCGCTTCGTGCATAAGGTATTACTTATAACAAAATAATAACGAAAATCAGAAAAATTTTCTATTATCAGCGAATGTGAAATTAAGTTATTCATTATCAAATTTGTATATAATATGATGCATTCTAGGATGAGTTGAAAGTTCCAATTACAGCAACCATTTCTTTCTCTGTATTGTTTATTACACTTATATTTTCGTATAGGTCTCTCTTCCTTTTCCAACATAAACACTTTTGCATCTTTTGTAGGCAAATACAATTGCTATAGTAGTATAGTACATAGTAAAATAAACAAAAAATGAATGTCTAGTAATAGTATTTGCATCTAACATGAAAAAACAATAACAAAAGCCAGTTTGGATACCTCATGTAGCTTAAAATTTTAGTGTTATACAAATAAATTTGTATGTACGTACATACACACATATGGTGTAAAGGTATATAGACGGTGTGTCCTGCACCCACTGCATCCAAGGAATTGAGAACGATTATATTTAAGAATGAATAAGTGATTAGTTGTAAAGGTCCGCCTGCTTAGGCGCATGCGCCAATGTCCGCGATAGAGAGGCGAAAACTGCGTAATAATTAAGGCGGTCGTTCAACTACTCTCAATCTTATCGTATTTGCCATTTCTTGCCCTTTCAGTACCTTATGGCAACTTTTTAGAATTTCTTAGCTGGTTTCTTATCATCTCCGAACTGGTTTTCTCCTCTCCTGACAGATCAAGCTAATCGAACCTTTCCGGTAAGCATTTTCATGTAACTTCGGGCCAAAAGAATCCCATGACAGATTGCATTGCGAAATAAATCCTTTCCTTGCGTAATGTAAACGACTCCTCGTCAGAATTTTGCAAGAAAGTTGCAAAAATGATAGTATACGAAAAATATTGAAGGAAATAGGAGATTACAGTGATTCAGTTACTATCTTTTTTAGAAGCCCTCAAACTATGGTTTGAAAAATACTTAATAATGGCTCTTAATCAAAATCGTACACAAGTACCCCTCATGATTTAACGTACACCTCTCCTAAACAATGATACCTCTGCTGATGAAGATTATTTGCTATGAAATCGCCTTTAACTGAAGTCTTCACTAACCGAAAACCTGTCTCTAATAGATTCCCATATCTTAAAATACCATTGAACAAATTAAAAAGTTATCATTCTTGTTGATACTGAGCACGAACGGGTAGCATTCGACTTTTTTTTTCATTTCATCTATGAATTTTTAGAGCTCGCGTATATTCGCTGGTATCTATCAACGCATTCGGTAGTCGAGAATGAAAATCGGCGGTAAGAACCTTCATCGGCAGAAATATTCGTAAGCCGAGTGACTCACTATTTGAGGTATCACTGTACTTCTCGTAATTTTTGAGTGAATTCGTTTTTTACGTCTCCAATATTGAAATTCCCACTCAGTTTTTAATAAGTGTGCCTTTTATAATTTCAGGAAAATAAAATAATCGCTAGCATAAATCCGATTTTCTATGCTCCAATCATAAAATTTGGTTCTCCGAATATATCTAAACTTATCACATAGTACCTAGATTGGAATACTCAGAATAACTATAAAATTTCGCTTACGTGTTTCCTTGAACCAGTTTATCTCAAACTAATTTTCTTCCAACGTACGTGTGCGAACTTTATCTCCAATTAATCTATACGCCCTTGTTTGTTGTAGCGTTCGACTTACTAATCCCATAATATTGTATGAGGTGCGATAATGGATTGGTGCGATAACGGATTGGTGCGATTGGTCGGAGTATCTGATTATAACAAATCATAACGTGAATCTTTTCTAGCGAAATATGGTGAAATTCCATCACAAATGAAATAATAACGTAAAAACCTAAAGTTAAAAAAATTAACTAACTTAATTTTTATAGTGCTGTTATTTACCTATTAATTTATTATTGAATTTGCTGTAAAGAAATGAGTGTCAGTCTTATGTGCCGAAAAACACGGTAAATTACGAAGCTTCGCCTTAAATTTAAGTAAGTGAAGAATGTTTTTGAGGTACAATAAGAAAAATGCCTGTTTTGTGAGGGTCAAATTTACATAAAAGAAATTCCTTCTCCTCAAGCATTTTCGCCAAACTTTATCGAACATGTAACGCGAATAATACGTGAGATCGTCTTCACGCATTTACCCAAGTGAGGAAATTGACAATTTCAGTCTGTAGAATAAGGCGGAGAATATTATGTGCGATACGGAAGATTAGGTTGTGCTTTTTCCATAAATTTATTTTTACGACTGGTTTTTCCATCTGATCGCTTCGCCTGTCATGAAAATGACGAACCGTCGCTAAAACTGGTCGCATATGAAAATAATTAAATAATTTATAGAATACATACGGGCTTTTCTTTGTCCTATAAGCGTGGGTTCTACTTTACAATTAATTCCTTTATTGCTCCTGCAAAAAAAAACCTTTTCTCTAGGAAAATGAATGAGAGCAAACGGATTGTGAGAAGAAATTTTCCACATTAGATTCGATGAAAAATCTTCTATTGAAGTTCGTTAATATTTATGAGGCTTCTATTATAGAAATAACCGCACTGAATAATATAGAGCACTGCAGCAGCCAAAAACTGCATAATCATAGCATCGGTGACTATACCTGTCAGCTTTTTCACAATTTGGCCAGATTTCCACAAATCCGAGAACACCCTAATTATAAATCAGGAACGTTTGCAAAATTCCCTAGAAACTGAGTCCCTACCATTAGCGGATACTTAAAAACCTAATGTCAGTGTCCTACTCTAAGGTATCTAAAGCTAACACAGAGCGCTAGGTTTGTAAAGGCAATAAAAGTTGAATGAGTGAACGGGCTATATGAAATTCAAAAGATAAAAATGACGTAGGATAGAAGCAAGAGAGGCTCGAAACAAAAGCCATGACTTAGAAAAGCGATTAAAAGAGATCCTAATGAGAATTGATAAGGGAATCTTAGGAGGAAAAGGTTGTGCAAGGAAAGATGTATGAACATATATATCTAAGACAAAGATATGAACGATATAGATGTATGGACGATTATACGTAATATGCGAAAGAGCTCTACTCGTATATATGATTTAAAAGCACAAGATTTTAATGAAATACTATACTCTTTCGAGCCTTACTTAGCATTACGATTACACAAATAAATCATGTCAACAATGACGTAATCTACGTTTTGTAATGAATATTTTAAAATGCTCCCGGTTATTTCGCTTACATGTGAATATATTCTTAATACTTTGAAATTCTTTGGAAAATTTTTACAAAAATTTAATGAGAGCTTAACAAAGTTTCGAGCTTTGTCGAATTTGTCACCTTTTTATATATTTCAAAAACCAAAACAAAAACTGATGATGTGTTAATTTACATTTACATTTAAGCCCTGCAAACCGCCAATGGCGCTTGTCAGGTGGTGTAAAACACCTATATCCCTAACTACCCTGGATAGCTATTAGCTTCTCTGATACTTCGCGGGAAAAATGACCAAAAATATCTATCCGTCCTGGCGACTATTTCCCTGTATCGCTTTTTCGTTTTCTTTCGAAGATTACATGCGTTACTAGCTGGGATGAGAAAACTAGTAACTAGAAAGTAATGTATATTTACATAATGCGATTCCTTACCTGTTATGTGCCTATATGAGCTTTCGGGGAAAGTGATGGCTCCCCCGGTCGGATGCGTTTAGACTTCTTCCGCAGTTCCTTTCGGTATATATACTTTTCCGTTATGCAAAATCAGGAAAGATAAAGTCTCCTCTTTTTTGTCGAGACTACCCCAATTATTATCCACCGAAGGATAATATCATCTCAAGATTTATATTTCACTTCCTTTGGACTATCCACTTTTTTCCATTTAGGATGATAAAGACTAGATGCGCGTCCAATGAGATTTCGCTTCTGTAGAATGGGAAACCAGTTCTAATTCACTAATCGACGAGATATCGAGGATAATTTACATTCGAGTGCCCAATTAGAAGCTTCTGCGAATTTTGCTAATGTATAAAAGTATACGTTTGAATGTAAATATCAATGTAATAAATTGCTATCCTTCACCCAGTTAGATAAGGCAAACCTATGTATAGAAATACTTTCTGCTGTCTATCCCCATGAAACTTAGACCACGTATTTGTAACAGTTGCTCATTATAAGCATTAAAATGCGAATGTTCGTCATGTAGTCATTCATTTCTCATGTATGTGTATTCTAGAGTATTTTACTTTCGTGTTATCTCAATTGCGAATTCGTGCCAATTTTTTGCGAATTTAACGCCAGAGAGTCGAAATGCACATATCTAAAATGATACTTGCTCAATATCTACCACAAAGTAATGTTTTTAAAATGCATAAGCAACGATGAGATACGCTGAGAATGTAATAACAGTTGCTGTAAAATTCGTTTGAGTTTGATATATTCCTTATAAGCATTATATTTTAATGTTAATTTAATGTATATCGTCGCTAAATAGAAAATAATTCTCGTTGAGTGTAACATTTTTAAGTAAGCAAAGCACGGGGGAAACAATTTTTGATTAAAATTTATAGCAGTCGAATAGTAATCAGTATATCGAATTTAAGAACCTCTAGAAAAAACGCGTTGATCGTAAGGTGTTATTTATTTATTTATTAAAATTAGCATTGCAATTTGGCCATTTGGCCAGGTGGCAACGCTGGAGGGAAGTATAACATGATAATTTGAAAACTGTCTGCCATTCGCCCATGACGGGAGGGAAAACCCTCCAAAAACCTCCCGTAAGCAGTATTTGAACAATATACATAACAAATCATAATAATACATGTATGAATATAAAAATACATGAAACACATTACATCATATAAAATTATAACAAGTTCATTAAAAAAATTATATTATTCATTAAGTAGAAATAGAAGTAACTAACGTAAGATACATGGTATTTATCCATATAGTCGCTTGTACAATGTTGTATGGAATATCATGACAGCAGATCATACAATAAATCTACATACATCTTGATTGTATCCTTTTTTTGAACGCTTTAACATTTTTCAGCATTGGAATGAGAACTTCTCCAGGTAAAGCATTCCATTCCCTAATACCTCTATTAACTGGGTTGTCACTGGGATATCACTATCACTATTATTAACTGGGTTATCTACAATTTCTCTTCTGAAATTCTAAAATCCTATCGCAATTTGAGAGTCTAGATTCGATGCATAACCTTAAAACAAGAGAATGTAAACAACTGCTCATTCCTCATCACAAAACTGGAGCATTCCAAAACTAGATTTTAAACGCAAGCTATGAAATTCTCCTCTTTCAGATGCATTATTCTCTGCGTCTTTTCACTCTTTCACAAGAAAAAGCTTTGTTCATCTTCAGATTTATAGATCTCCAATCTAAGAAGCCGCACTACCTGAAATTTGACACTAAAAGTTGAGACACGTCCTCAGCATGAACTATTTCGTTCGACATAATTTTCTCATCATGTGTGATTTCCTTATGCACCTCTATTCTGAGTTTCTATCTCTCCTATCCGAATACTGTCATACGCAGTGATAAAACGTCCTCTGCCATATAACTGCATACTTCCGTACAAAATTAGTGGAACGAATTTAAATGTAGTCGACTCAGTAGAATATCTTGGAATCACCCTAACCAATAACTTAAACTGGAGCACACACATTCGAAAAATATGCGGTAAAGCAACTAAAAAGCTCGGTTTTATAAAGCGTATTGTAGGTAGATGCGATGAAAAAGTTAGAGAGCGATGCTATTTCACGTTAGTTAGGCCCCATCTGGAATATGCGGCGAGTATATGGGACCCAGCGGATGAAACGAACTCTCACGAACTCGAGAAAGTGCAGCGTAAGGCGATACGTTTTGTTAAAAGTGCTACGATAGAGAAGCAAGTGTAACGCAAATGCTCACAGACGCAGGTTGGGAATCCTTGAAAGAAAGACGATTAGAAGCTAGGCTACGATTGTTAGATAAATTCAGAGGAAATACATTTTCGGATGACGTAATTGATATTATGCGACCCCCCTGCTAATTTTCCCGATCCGACAGTGAGCGTAAAATAAGAGAAATAGACGCGAGGACAAGTCGTTTTAGATACTCTTTTTTCCGCGAACGATACGCGATAATAATAAATTAAAGAAGTAATTCTACTCTTGGTGTTTACACCCCCTGCCACACGCCGGAAGGCGGCTTGCAGGGTACTTATGTAGATGTAGATGTACTTCTTTTTACTTTTATTTATGGCCCTTATATTCCATTTATTTCATATGGTGCTATATCTGTCTTTGTACATGCAATTTTTTCCCTGTTTAGATAAAATTAGAAATTATTGTTTGTTTTTAATTTCACGATAATTTTTGTATTATTATGATATATTCTCCACATTTTATTCATTTTGAATGAGAAATTGACGTTTCCACTGTTATAATTTTAAATATGTATCTGTGCAGTGTATTTTTTCTTTACTTTTCATTATCTCAAAGTTTCTTCGGTCTCCAATATCTTTCCTATTCTTTTTTTCCTTGTTCTTTTTATTATTTTCCTTCAATTGTATATTCTACTACCTATTTCTGGTCATTTAATTTCAATGTCTGTTCTCATCTGTAGAAAATGTATCATCACCATCATCTGCCATTTTCAATCCGACGTCGGATGTAGGCCTCCCCAAGCGCTTTCCAATTCTCTCTATTCTACTGAATGATGTCTCTGTTCCATCGGTCCCTTGGTCTTCTTCATGGTCTCTTCACATCTCTTGGTATCCAATTTGAACTGGCTAATGTCCATCGGTTGTCGTTTCTCCTCGCAACATGGCCTGCCCACATCCATTTCAGTGATCTTACCTTATTTATGATGTCTGTCACTCCTGTCATCTTCCTCACCCAGGATATATATTGTCATAGAACTTCCAGAGGACCCTCCCTGGCTAACACCTCGCCCTATAATAAATTTTATAATGCACAACCATGGAAAACCCTCCACCACGGCCGAAGAATTTAAACAATGTTTTTATGAGATTTTATACAAACACCCCGACTCAATACCTGTTTTTACAGACGGATCAAAATCAAGCGGCATGCGCATATGCAGTTATATCATCCCACCACGGGGTTATAAAGGCCAGACTCAATTCCTTTGCCTCAGTCGAGTGACAGCCGAGTTAACAGCCATCAGAGTAGCACTACTCGGCATAAAAGGAAACACCGGCTCTTACCTGATTTGCTCCGACTCATTGAGTGCATTAAGATCCATTGCCAGGGACATGTAGGCATTTCGGGGAACGAGAAAGCGGATGCAGCCGCAAAGGAGGCTCTAGGCATTCCTATGATAGACTCAGATGAGGTAACTTACGAAGATCTTAAGAATCTCTCTCCGAAAAAAGGCACTGGAGCAATGGACACAAACGTGGAGAAACCAGGCAAATAACAAACTTCGGGTCATCAAACCGAACACACAAGCATGGACTTCCTCAATAAGGGGCAATCGGGAAGAAGAGGTCGCAATTACAAGACAGAGGATAGGGCACAGCGCCCTAACACATTCATACCTCCTATCTCAGGAAAAGATCCCCAATCTAGCAGGATATTGAACATATCCTGCTAGATTGCGACAATTACGATCTGATCCGCAGCTCTCTAAACATCAAATTCATACCTCCTATCTCAGGAAAAGATCCCCAATCTAGCAGGATATTGAACATATCCTGCTAGATTGCGACAATTACGATCTGATCCGCAGCTCTCTAAACATCAAAGGGGACATTGCCACAATACTCGGGGATAACCATGACTCTGTCTCCAGAGTCCTATGGTTCCTTAGGAAAACGGGACTTTTCCGAAAGCTCCTTTTCAACACTTAAAAACGGAAGACCTTGAGCTGTCTTGCGCTCTCCAGAGTCGGGGATATATGATATATAGTCCGAAACTTAAAATAAGGAAATAATCCTAATCCTAATAGGGTGCGAAATGACCTCAGCCGTCGATGCACCTCAAACTATAATAATAATAACAAATCTGTACATGGGTGTTGCTGACACTTTTTGTATTATTTCCCCTTTCGTTATTAAATCTTGGTACCAGTGTCAGTGGGTTTTGCAGGTTTTTCTCTCCTCATTCTCTTTCGTGTTTTATTGCTAAGTTTGAATTATTTCCTAAGTACTGGCTAAGGTTTTTTATTCCATATACTCGTATGTCATATTGAATCCGTTTAGTGGACATTCATCATTCCTGTTGATACTCCATGGGTTATCTCTCCGCATTCTCTGACGGCCTCGGAGGTGTAGAGGAAATCGTGATTGTTTAACACCACTGAGCTTTTGAATTTGAATCCTAGTAAGGGTGTGGTTGGGTTGGGTTGTTTTTTGTTTTCTATTGTTTTCAATAATTAACTGTTGAAGTAGTCCTGAAAGACAAATATTCCCCTAACAAAGTCGTTATCACTTTATTATTCAATATTACCCTCAGTAGTTAATTTAATAAACAAGAATGCCTGAAATTTCTGATAAACTGATTTTCTCTTTTAGCCAAAATGTTGAGCCTCTTTAGCCCAGTGACTTGCAGTTTTCAGGCAAATCAGTGTCGTTATTTGGTGGGTTTTAGCCATTGATTGAGCATTGAAATTGAGCCATTTCCTCCTCGTGTGCGTACCTTTAAGGCAAAGTTGAGGAATGTGTTGTAAAAAAATGGGGAGGCAACGCGTCTCGAAGAGCACTAGGTTTATATACATTAGTTTTCATTTTACTATCCTATTAAGAATTAGTATTACTGTGAAAGTTTTTACTTGGAAAAAGTATTGATTGGTATTGCGGAATGAGGGGAATAAGGATTATCTTAGGACAATTTTAAAACATTGTATGCTGAAGGACAAGTGGTTTATGGACATTTTTTTAATGATGGACAAGTGTTTTTAGAATTACTGATTCTTATAATGTGACTTTAGTAATTTAAGGAATGTCTTCATGTACCTGATTAAGTATTGTGACTACTGCCTAAGGGAGGTTTTCCGATGGGTTTCTCTTCCTTCAAAGGAAAAGCAGATTACAAGTGTCACCCTCGATTCATGCAATTTCATATTTCATAAAATTTTAATAATTTATGTAATGTAAAACTTTTCAAAATTGTACCCACTACCACCAAGTCATGCACCTACTTGCAGTGATACATTTGTGATAATAATAATAATATCTCCGACTTCGTCCATTTCTCCCTCTATATCGAACTAACATTTTTTATGTGTGATCTCGTGTTGTGACTCGCGACTGCTCCGAGTCTCCTCGATTCCCACG
>KZ308757.1:210935-299046 GCA_000376725.2 Ladona fulva | reverse complement strand
TGGCGTTAAGATAGAAAGACGTTATTCACGATTTTGTTAGTATAGATAAATGTCTATTGTATGCAATAAAGATTTTTGCCCTGTGGGCCAAGGTTCAATGCTAGGACAAACCGTATGAACGTATTTTGAATAATTCGCTTAGGGTATTGTAGTTGGTGGATGGCAGTCAATTTATAGCAGGTGGAGTGTAGCAGGAGGTGGGTGTACAATGCCTTAGTTAATCTCTCTTACATTAAGCTTGCAGTATGCAAGCTACTTTCTCTCGTATATATATGACCATTCAAAGGATGTATATTTACCACAAGTCTTATATGAGGTTGCTCAAAAAAACAGAAGCGCCATCTTTCAACGATCGGAACTATGAACTGTTTTTTACTATCTTACGTTGTCCAACAGAAATCCTAGGAAAATCTGATTGAACATGCACCTCCCTAGCGCACGATGCTCTTGCATAAGATAGTTAATGTAGTTAAATGCAATACTACAATGAAACAGATGGCGTTGACACCCATATTTCAATGTATAATTCCAAATGAAGATAAATGCTAATGAATGGAAAATGCAACGTAGCCATTTATCGCGCTAGAGAGAATTTGAGACAGCTCTCACCAGTAATCACTCATTCTCATACCTCGTAAGGACTACAAAAATGTCATCAATTTCAGCACTAGCATTATAGATTTAATTGGTTGACACATTTACATACATGTAAATTATAAATGCAGCTACATCCTATACAATTTATAAATTCATAACTTAAGTATTTTCCAATGAAAACTCATCTTACGATCATCAGAAATCATCCTGATGTTCAACCACTGCCTGAGAATAAAAGACTGCAGTAAGTTCCCATATTTAAGTTGAGAGATTTTGCGCCGGTTTCCTCGCCTATTGCAAGATTGGACCTTGAACGTTTACCTTTAACAATTTGCCATTCGCCTGAAATGTAGACGAGATATGAGCCAGGAATATCTGGAATAGGTATTTGCCCTTGGCTAGGAGAGGGAATATAGTTCTCGCCTGGCCTAGGTCGATGTCCTGAGTGAGGAAATGGAGGACGATGATGATATTGGGGATAGTGAGGGCGGTGTGGACGGTGATGGTAAGAATAGCTTCCATCGCTGCTCCCTTCACTATTCTCTTCACTGCTTCCATCGCTGTTCCCTTCACTATTCTCTTCACTGCTTCCATCGCTGTTCCCTTCACTACTCTCTTCACTGCTTTCTTCACTGCTTTCTTCGCTGCTTTCTTCACTGCTGGAGCTTCTTTCAGTGGTTGTCGAAGCAGTAGTCGTCGTATAAGTCATGATTGTTGTAGTGGTAGGTGTTGTAGTGGTAGGGGTTGTAGTGGTAGGGGTTGTAGTGGTAGGGGTTGTAGTGGTAGGGGTTGTAGTGGTAGGGGTTGTAGTGGTAGGGGTTGTAGTGGTAGGGGTTGTAGTGGTAGGGGTTGTAGTGGTAGGGGTTGTAGTGGTAGGGGTTGTAGTGGTAGGGGTTGTAGTGGTAGGGGTTGTAGTGGTAGGGGTTGTAGTGGTAGGGGTTGTAGTGGTAGGGGTTGTCGTGGTAGGGGTTGTAGTGGTAGGTGTTGTTGTCTCATCGCTGTTACTATCAGACTCAGATGAGCTAGACCCGCTAGAGCTGCTAGACCCGCTAGAGCTGCTAGACCCGCTAGAGCTGCTAGAACCGCTAGAACTGCTTCCACCACCACCGCCGCCACCGCCTCCACCGCCACCACCACCTCCTCCAGCACCGTCTCCTCCACCACCTCCTGCTCCGCCGCCTCCTCCAACACCACCTCCGATAGGGTTCGCATAATCCTGACAGTACTCATACCTTCTATTCCACGGAGTATTAAACATGAAATTAATCAAACGATTTCCTCTCAATGGATTTAATATTCTTCCCGTCTCTAGCGAATCGTCTTCAATGGCCATTCCATTTTCCAGCACACCCTTCGATTCTGAAAAGTATAATTTATCCATTCAGAAATTCACTTTGTAATGCATTATAGCAGTCTCAATTGACAATTTTCAACAAACTGGATCGGTATGAAATTAGTCATCGATCCCTCGTAGATTAGGAATCATCGGATGATCACGCACTTGCGCATGCTTACACCTCTTTAAGCCTAATTAATAATTGAATGTATGTACGGTTTTCCTGATATACCCATTGACATACAACCTACTAATATCCTGTTCTACTAAATTCGAGGTCACATTATGAACTCGACACAGGAATGTTAAAAATATCAATGTATCGATGTATGGTATGGAAGGTTAGAATTGTACGGTTGCAATCTGAGGATTGCGGTGTTATGCTCACGATTTTCTCTATTTATATGTGTACCAGGATACTCGAATACTACATTGCCGAGCTGCCACTAACACAAGTGCCCTGTTATTTATATTGTAGGTTTCATTAGGTCGCTAATAATAAAATGAGTAATCTAATATAACTTTAATGCTTTTATTTATTAACAACTGTATGTTACAGAACGCCTCAAATATGTGATTTGAAAATGAAAGGATTTGAGATGTTATCTACACTGATTCGGAATTCCAGCAAGTAAGTCAAAAACAGGAAATACACTCACGTAGACGAGGAAAGTCAACTTAGCTGTCAGATTTGTTCCATAAATTTCTTGTCTTGTGCTATAACCTCCTCAATATTTTAAACAAATTTAACTTTTACCCAACAGCAGCTACTGGGATTTTCTGCCTTTGACGCAGTAAGTAATGGAATCAGATCTAGGTTTATTTAATATTGCTCATACCTTTCTGGTACTATTTTAATAGTGCTCGGACAGCTGAGATCATCCAACACATATATGTCCCCCAACGGGAATTTAACCCGGGATCACTTTCACCAAAGGCAAACGTGCTATTCACTTGGCTATCGGTTAACCTCACTCCTACCTTTCTACTTATAGCTTCGAACTACCCGATGTTCTCCTGGGAGAATATAATGTTGGCAAAAATTTAATCTGTATTGCAATGTTTGTACTTTTTAACCAAAATTGCTGTCTAAAAAAACATCATGCTGTAAAAACTGTTCGCACACGGTGCCCCTCTCAGCAAACGCTGCCTCCCCTATTTTCCGAGTTGGACCAGACCCACTTGCGTAGTAGACTACTGAGTTTCGACCGAGTTAACGCGAATGAAGTATACCTGGTAATAGATGTTGAAACACTAGTAATCTAAATATACAAACCAGTCTTTACCACACCGAATCAATCCTGCGCCCTTTTCTTAATTCTAGATCGTCTATATTAACGTATCTCTTTTGGCACAAAGGTTAAGTATGAGAAGAATATATAATAGATGCGCATACAAAACGAAGGCATAATTATGCCAACTTTATTATCTTTATGAATAGTTCTCTCTCGGATGACCATGAATTTTTTTACAAGCCATGAAATCGCCATTGCAAATCTTGCACATTGGCAGCTATGCTTTGCAGATAAGCCACGAAGCTATCTGAATCCAATTGGTGCAGGGGGAATAAATGGAATTTACCCACCACGAGATTCAGTCATACAAGTCCTATCTGAATCCGGTCTGCGCTGTTGTTACAAACTTAGCGATTCTCGATATCATGACATACGGGATTGACATGCATGACATGAATTTAAATGTTTGTTCGTTTTCTGCCAGCAGTTGGGAAAAAAACGGCGATAAATAATGCACAAGAGGATAACGAATATTAATTTTTGATCTAACTGTTTAATTTAGGTTTTAAACTTATTGTTTAAGAGCGATATCCTTTTGGATTAGTTCTCATCCAATTCATGATGTGGTTTCGGATAGGAAGCTAACTTAATATCTTAATCCATATTCCAGACCCTTAAATACAGTAGACAGAAAAACATGGGCTCAACAACAAAATACCATATCTCGCTCTGATTGGTTAAAACTTAGAAAAAGTAAAATTTTAATCAAAATGGATTCCTGTGCTCGTTTTGATCCGAGGTTTTCCAAATCTATCTTGTCGAATGTGGAAGCAATTAATGGTACTTGGATGCATTCTTGCGTAATTCCTAATTATCACCCTTCTGAATTCAATAGCCTTGTTAAGCTTGGTACACACTGTAAATTGTAATAAAATCCTCATCTGTCTCTTGAACTGCAACCACGCCTTCTTTGTTGCTACATTTTCGAAATCTCGTCAGCTCAACTTCGGCATAATATCAGTCATAATGGAAAGAGTGTTTTTCATGTCAGCACCTATGAAAATCTTAGAACTAGGAAGCAAAAAGGGAAATTTTTGCATAATGATTTTTCCTCAAGAATTTTTCGATCTTAATGGATTCTTTAGCAAGTAAAATTACGAGAATCTGTGCCGATGGAAAATTTTTAACACATGACTATAATAGGTTTAGCTGCTGGAAATAACTGATGGGAACAAAGAAAGGTTTAAAATGCGTTAGAAATAACAGACTAGCATAAAAAGACAATTATTATAAAGAAAAATAACCAAATGGATGGCAGGAAGATTAATGTTTTGATGGTATTAAACAACCCACCAAAGCATTTTAAAGTATTGCCATTTTCTTTTCAAGATGTGAAGCACTTTAGTAAAAATTAAAGAACCAAAAAGTCGGCCTTTTAAATTAAAATAGTAAAAATAAGAATAAATAAAAAGTTTCCATGCCCCAGTTAAAGCGCTTTGATAATTATAAAACGGTTTTCTCACACTCCTCTGGAAAGCATCTTAAGCAGGATTTTTGTATAAGGATTAAGGTCATACGGATAAATGTATGACAGATATGCATTATCTATAAATCTTAATATATGATACTTTATACGGAATGAATAGATAATCACTTAAATATTGCTTCAGTGTCATGATTCAGCGAACATTACTGAGAGATATATTAAATAATGAGGGGGTAAATTTTGAAAATTAGGGCCTTGGATGTGATGCCTCCCATATAGCATACTGGTAGTATCGTTAAAAGTGCTTCTACTGCTGAGGACTTGAGAATGGGCTCCTATTAGGAATTGACCCAGGGACCGCTTTCGTTAAAGACGAAGGCACTACCCACTTGGTTATTCGGTAGCCTCACAGCATATTAAAAAAGGTTAAAAATATCTTATAACCCATGTAAATAACAACATGGAAGGTTTTAATTGTTAAATTTGTTTAGATTTAAAGTGTAATTAAATATATTGTGGAGTGATGTACCTGGCTTGATTATGAAATTTACGTACAATAACTTATTCCCCATTTACGACCACAATTTAGGAAGTTATTTCTGGAAATTGAAGACTGTTTCTTGCCATTTTTTTGAATAATTTCTTGAGACATACATACCTCCATCATTTTCTTTGAGTGGTTCATTTTCCTGGACATCTGCGGCAACATCATCTTCAACTGAATGGTAAAAGATCGCAAGTTAGAAGAAAGGTATTTTGTAGTAATTCGTGTTGGGAAGAAATTTTCCCCGGCCAGGTTTTCATGTTATGTTCTCAATAGATTCCGTCATAAATGTAATTTTTGAGCTTGTATTAATGAGGAAATTTTCAGTCACGATATACGTCTTAAATGTTCACAGAAACATTTCTTTGCGTTATTCATCACACTCTCATTTGATCCGCATGCTAAGAGTAAACACTTCGGAATATATGCAAAAAAATTAATATGGTGCAATACAAAGCGATAAAATTGCATTCCGTGTATAATAACTCTTTAATTACGAGTAAATGAGTGAACTAGAGTGGCATTTACGTAATCCTATATCGGTTTAATTTTGGAATGCCAAAGATGAATGTTACCGTCAGGTACAGTACAAGCTCAGAGTTTTTACCACAAAAATTTATGAAAAGTAGATATGCGCCCTGATAAGTTATTTCCTCATTTCCGCCTAAATAATTAAAATTAATTTGGGCTACATTACAGGATTGTTCAAATAGCTTTCAAACCTTTATTAATGGGTGAGGCGACAGCTGATAGGAGAATGCTACACAGTAGCAACTTAACCCCAATGGCTGCGGGAGAAGCAGGCACCATCTCCTAGAAAAAACATGAAGTAATCAAGACTTATTGAAAATTCATGCATTTTTGGTAAATTAATTATGGCGGTTGCTAATTAATGACAAGTTAAATTGCGTGGAACTGGAGACCATAATACCAGAGCTTGTGATCGTAAAATAAAAATTTAATGGTTACATTAGTTAAAAAGCCTGTTTCCATTTAAATGTATTTAGTTTTTGAAAAGTTATACGTGAAAACTACATACGCCCGCGCCATCCGTGAGTTAGTGGAGAACGTATATGGGAGCTCGCTTGCCATCTATTGGCGCACATCTAAATCATACTTACCTACGCCTAGCGTCTGAATCATTAGTAACATTTTAAATGTTAGATCTTTTATGAGTGAATTTACATCTTCCATTGCTTGAGAGGTATTGAATCCATCATAAACATATGACGTAGGAGAAGTTTTCGATAAAACGTGGAACGATATATTACAGTACCTAAGTCAAAAACATCACAAATGTAGATGAAAAAATGATTCATGCATTTTAAAACTGGTATTAAAAGTAGTACTAGTAGTATTAAAAGTTCTTCCAGCTTAGGTACTTTCGCTCGTAGACCCCCAACGGGAATCTAACCCGGGCCCCTTTTCACCGAAGTCGAACGCGGTGTTCATTTTGACGAATTGGCTATCTGGTTTATGTCTATGTGTATACCCTGCTAGCCACCTTTCGGCGTGTGGCAGGGGGTGCATGCACCAAGACTCTAAACAAGTTAAATTGCGTGGTTTAAAACTGGTTAAAACCGTTTAAAACTGGTTTTCGGAAAGAAAAATCAGTAACCTAATCCATAAAATTAAAAACAATCTCTATAACAAGTTCGACTTCATTTCATGCTGGGTTCGATCTTTCAGCAGCAATTATACTTTCGTACGTTTACTTGGGCTATATCAGAACCTCAATATTTACGATGTTCATTGGGGCATAATATTTTGGCTCTAATATACCTGTATGAAAAGACGACAACCCATACGTTGGCGGAATCCTTATAACGTTAATCACAAAAGGCACAAATCAATCATCTAATTACTCTTAATTTGCAATTGTGTCAAAACCATAGATCTATTGTCTTGGTCTACATCTCATATGATTCACTTAAATGTGTTTAACAGGAAAACTTTTCACGTTTTCAACTTCAAAACACCAGTTCCACGCATCAACTAAATGAAGACACCCGTTCGTGTATTACACCCTATGTGTGGGTCACAAATAACGATCAGCACCGCTTAGATACCCCCTTACCTTTAATTTCAAGGGAACTGTCTTCTAAGTCTTGTCTTCTTCTCCTTGCCACTAGCTTTCTGCTACTACCACCATACTACTCAAACTTTCCCTATATATAGCTTCCCTTATGAACCAATGGAATTGATAACGTGTCCTTCGATAGAAAAGCCCTATTTTCCAAAGGTTATAAAAAACATTTGGTTTGTTCTGCTCAAATCCTTGCCTCTTTTCGGTCATTAAGGAGATACGCGAGACATTGGGTGTTGCACAATAGCAATAAAACTAGTGTCACTATAATACTGAAACTCTTAGAATTAACTTCCATATCTAAGAACCATATATAAGTCAGTGTTGCTGACTTCTATTTGGTCTTAATCACAAAAGAAACATCGTATCGAAACAAGTTTGACTACACTTTAATCCAACGAAATAGACAATGCTGTGAATGCTTAGGTTTTTTTAGAAAACATGATAAAGTAAGGTGAAAAATTTATGATAGGAAATGACATGTTTGGATAAAACTGTAGTATCGTAAAATCATGCTGTTAATTCTATTTCCTGCATAAATTATCCATCGTATTTCTATTGGAAATGCAGTCTATTGGATATAATTAGTTTTTGATCATGTAACAAAGCAGTATTAAATTCGCTTCGAAGAATACAGCATTTCATTGAATACAACAAATTTTAATATTCGTAAAGCATTCATCCTATCAATTTGAATATACGAAGCTTTTTAACAATAACTGGTGAAATTCCATGGTATATTGAAATAAATCATCGACACGTATTTTGAAGAGAGTGATTGATAGTTGATTGATAGTTGATTGATAGTTGACCAACAAATTTTATTGCTACACAAGTTTTCATCGTACTATTTCAATTAGTTGAATTAATTTGCCTCAATTTAATAGGTGAATTAATGTTGGAGAAATTCAACTACAAATCCAAGGGGGGGGGGGTGATCGCCGCCCCTCCCCTTGTACCTCGTACTTACACCCCCAACTTTGTAATATTTGAGATTTGCCAAGGATTTGACGAGAAGTTTGAATCAAAATCAGATTTTGAAGTTTTGCCCCCCTCTTTGATAAGATCACCATCTGACCTATAGCAAGTTTCACATAATTTATCCTTTGTAAATGAACACTAGATAGATATTAATGTACTATGTAAATTAATGCATTGGAAAAACTTCTCAGAATGACAAACAAACTGCTAGTTGATTGGAGGGAAGCTCAGAAACAAAAGATAGTCGAATTGGACAAAGGGTGAGAGAAAATCCATTTTCATTATGTCGAGATAGACGGCCAATATTTCGAGCAAACTGAACGAATCTAAGACGATATTTATTTCACAAACACATACTATTAAATATTACAGAATAATGACAAGCTAGTTAGTTAGCAGATTATTGGCATTCAAAAATTCGAATGGAAATTGTATGATATCGTATTCTTCAGATAATCATGCTACCGGTTTCTTTAGGCTCAAAATTGTTGTTTTTAATTCGGAAAACTTGTAGACATAGAATCATCAAAAGGTGGACATTTCAGGTTTTCATTTTCTACCGAAAAGTCAGGTTGAATGCTAGTATTTGATATCGAGCAGCCTGGCCTCATTTGCTATCGGGTCTTGCTGTGTTGAAGACCTCCTAATGAAAACCTGATAGAAGAAAGCTCACCCCTTCCTCTTCGGGAATATTTTCGTACTATCATAGTTTTCGAGTGATAAAGCCTTTCCATATTCACCCATCTGTGTGCATTTAAAACAGACTGTTTCAAAATATCGAGCAAAGCACGTGATCGACCTTTCACTTCTGTTTAATATTCACCAACGATTGCTACCAAGAGATATAAATGAAATTTCTCCTCTCTTCTTGCTAGTGCTTCATGATGTGTCTATGACATTATTTGATAGTTTTATGGTGAATTATGAAAAAGATTGTAACGTATTTTAGGAGGTTTTGTCAAATGCTTACTGTCTATTTTCCCTATCCTTAGATTATGACGTAACTGTGGCGTAATGTTCCATTCTAATCATCCATTTAAAAATTAAAGCCTAAATGGGTTTCCCTTTAAATAACTTATAATTTACTCGTATAATTGAATTTCTCATATTTTCATCAGAACTTCACAGACAACCATTGCTGCCAATTCACAAGGAAGTGTTTAACATCGAATAATTTGAACCTCCATACCCTAACAAGGTGAATCCTGTGGATCTGGGAGTCGAACGCTGTCATTAGTAACCAAACACGCTAACTATTCCACCACCAGGATCAAGGGATATCCTGGTGGAAATATATTTTTCCTTTTCGATCCCTGACACGCTCTTCTTTAGCTTAATTAGAATCTTAATACACAGCCACTTCCTTAGGATATATTCATCGTAAAATGTAAAATAGTTTCTTGATGACAACGATAAGAGGAAATTCTGTAAATCATGGGTTAGTATGTTGGGATTTTACCCTTTTAAAACTGTATGCGCTTACATTTTATGAAGAGGATTTAGATTGATTCAGCACGATAAGATCTTCACAAAGCGTTCATTAATGTAGCGTTCATTCTTTCGTACTGCCTTTTTTCTACGATATATGATTCTTAGAATGGTATCCATTACTTCTTCGTACCAATGTCGCAACGTTCAGGTTCCTCGCAGACCAAAAAACAAGGTTGATACCATCCTCCCCTGATCGAACACGAAATCCAGGATTCGTAACACCAAGATAAGGCCGCGGGGAAGGACGGGTAAACGCAAAAATACTTAGCCTCGAAAAGTGAAAATATAACACAAAGGAACCGTGACTCGCCGGAGTTCATTGGAAGCATTGAATGGAATGGCGGGAGGGGTGCGTACAAGAATTCCTCAAGAATTAATAGCGATTTTCTTCCATTGGAGATGGGCATGAGAAAAGCCATGGAGGCAGCTTGTCATTTAAGAGGAAAAAGGAAAAGAGTTTCCTTTTCACGAATTCGCCTTGTTGGGGGCCACACGCATTGCCTGGGATTTGGGCACCGACTGCGGAGGATGTATCGCTGATGCGAGGAATGCGTTCCCGGATGAAAGTGAAGGGCCAACGGTTGCCTGGAGCGAGTGTGTGGGAGGTCGCGGAGCTAGTTTGCTTTGATTGTTGGGGAAAGAGGAGTGGAAAGAGAGGGCCGTTGTGCATCCTTCAATAGAGGTTGCTTGCTCCCATTGTGGTCTCGCTATAAATGGAAGGACTATTTTTTAAGGGACTTGTCGATTGGTCCAGCGGTATTTTTTCTGTCACATCCTCGCTCTTATCACATTATCGCCATAAATATGGGGATGGAGTATATAGATTTTCGGGTTATGCCAATTTGGCAATGGCAATGACAATTTTCCCTCTTGACTTTAATTCCATCCTCCCTTTTCTTCTGTGATCGGTTCCGTAGTCTTTTACGGGTATCTCTCATTTCAAATGCTAGAAAGCATTTCTCCCTATCCCGTTTTTGCGTGCTCATAATAAAAAGGTTTCTTCTTTTCTAAGGTTACTCATGTAATCCCTCCTATGTCATCACTAATCATTTATAAGATTTCCATCTGTTTTTCTCTCAGAAATTTCAGCCTATTTTCAGTCGCTTTTATCTCTTTCTGTGCCGCAGTTCTCATATGCAAATACTGGCATAAAACGGTTTTTGTCAATAATTTCGTTATTTTATTGGTAACTCTTTATTTTCATAATTTATACGTACATTTTTACAAGAGGTATTCCTCTTCACTGTCTGAAATAGCCTGTTGGCTTCTTGTATTCGTTTTTTTCCCATTTCTAAACCTACCCTATCACTCTTTAGCCAAAAAACTTTTTCACCTTCTTCATCCTCGTCGTAAGTATTGTAGGCCTTAGGCGGCCGTCCAATTGTTTTTCAAACACCGCCTGACCAATATTCCAAGCGACAACTGCTTCTTGAGAAACTTGAATTCCTTCTGCCGTGACTTTTATCTACAGATATATTTAGGATATTTCCGATCAGAAATCCAGAGGAGGATCACATAGAGCATTTCGCATAAACTAATGGAAATCGCAAATTTGTACAGTCGTTTCCTTCGTAACTATGGCATACCTCCGTAATTCAAGCACCCACGGTTTCTCCACTCGGAAGGTGAGGAAATGTATAGAAATAATGATTTATGTATGTAATAAATTAAAGTTGGCAAATACCATTTGACTGTGAACCTTGAATTGATACTGCAATATATTTCAGCACTTTATTTTTAAACATCAAATTAGGTAATTTTCCTAGCGTGATTTCCTGTTTCTTTCCTAGTATTTAACTACTGCGAAGTGCAAACAACGTTGTGATGCAACGCATCATACGTTTCCACCGAGTATTTTCACTGAGTTAGGAATTTCTTGATATCTAAGGTTGTTCATCCTTGGAAATGTGGGAATATAAAATTATAGGGAACACACAAATCTTTAGAAAGTTTCAATTTCTCTTCAACTGCGAACGAAGGCATTCTCCAACGTGACACCTCAATTGCTCAAAATTAGCACAACTGAAATTAACACTTAATTTCAAAGCCCCCATTTCCATTCATGGAACGAAAGCTGTGATCATTCATCAGAGAAATACAATTGCTCCTTTTTAAGAGGAAAGTACTGGCAACAACTAACTTTCTGACGATATTAACATCAAATTAACGGCATTTAAAGATGTACTCTTACTTTCAGAACCAAGAAAATGCCAAGAATAATCTCAAGATTTTCGCGCACCAAAGCACGCTTCCAAATAATTGGCTCTAATCATTTACTATTTTTTACCAAAAATTATAATTTAACTTTATCAGGGTAAGCCCGGTATTGGATGTCACAGGCAACATTTCATCATCGCCGCATACAATCCTTAAAGTAGCCGCATTTCGCAGAACCTAGACTCTCGCGTCACCATTTAAAATTCTCCGCGCGGTTGATGCATAATAAGGCACCACCGTGCATGATTGGACAGAAAAATAAAACGCAGAAAGCGCCGCTTGAACTTAACCGACACATTAGGCCCCATTGAGGCAACTCTTTTTGAAAGGCAGCTCGGAAAATATGCATGCATTAAATAGCGCCTATTATGGTCTCCGTCAACCTCATCCTCTACCCCGGGGCTTCACTCGCAGGTGACGTGGTTACAAAACAACGCAAGCGAACAGATATACAAACACGCGGATCGGGAAGGAGCCATTGTAATGGTCGCATTCACCGGAGGACATCGCGGGGAAGGAAAAACAGGCTCCGCGGGAGTTTTCCGTGGTTTCCCCCGAGATCACGCCAAGGGACACCGAAAATAAAGGGTTGAGGTTTCATAATCGAGTCAGATCCGTCGAGTCGCTGGTAATACTTTTTAATGGGCGGTGGCAGCCGTGAAGGCTGTTTCTAAATCGCTGATAAATGGATTGGATTCCCGGATAGTTTTCCTTTTAGGAGTCGAAGTTGGTTTATTTTACTAAATATCACGGAGATGAGATGCGGAAGAAAAATATGATGATGGATTGATGGTGTTGTTAGCAAAGCGGAGATTGAGGGAAGAAGAGAAAGTGCATAACTTTTGCTTGTCATGTCATAGAGGTGAATGTTCAGTAATTATTCTGATGAAATTCACCTTCTTTGAGTAAGCGAATGAATATATATCCGGACTTCACACATACAAGAAAGAAAACGTACTGTCGTGTAAAAGTAACTTAATTACGAACATGTCCTGTGAAATTAGCCCAGGTTAACTCATCTTTCAATTTTAGTCATGACATGATTGCTCGTTTTGTTAATGACGTGATTGAAAGCTGAAACTCATCAGGATGGCATCAAGTTTCAAAACGTGATTACGGACGCATTCGTGTAAATGAAGAAAAGTTTATTACCAAAGTATAGAAAAAATATCTTCTTTTTCTTCCTTCGTGCATAGGCTGCTGACTGTTTATTCCAAACTTTAAACCATACTGCAAAAGAATCTCTCCATCTTCTTGCGGGCCTGCCTCGTGATCTCTTTCCTCCTAGTAAGTTGCTTCTAGCGATTCTTACAATTCTACTTTCATCCATTTCTTGTTACATGATTGTTCCATTCTTGTCGTCTTCTCCGTTATGTCCCTCCGTTACATCTCCTGTCGTCCACTCATTTATCGGTTGTATCTGTAGCTGTTCTCTAATACGTTCGCTGCGCACTCTATCCCTTAACGTCTTTCTACATACTCGTATCTTCCTCGGTGTTCTGAGGAAGATACGAGTATGTAGATCTCCTCTGTTTCTAGTATTTATGTTGCTTTTCTCGTTTCCGCCCGTGTCTCCGCTGCATATGTGAGAATCGGTCGCACAACAGATTTATATACTTTTGTCTTCAATTCCTTATTTAGATATTTGTTTTTCCAAATGATATCATTCAGCGCACCCAATACTTCAGCAGCTTTTAATGCTTGATGTTTCATCTGACCTCTAATCATGCCATAATTTATAATGCTTATCCCGAGGTAATTGAAGATAGTTAGTTAAGTTATATATTTATAGATATATATTATGTAGATACTGCTCGATAATATCGTCGTCCACTTTCAACTTACAGCTCACAGGCTCTATACTGATTGCCATACATTTTGCCTATTTCGTCGATATTTTCACATTGTTTCTTGCAGGCTGTGTAATCTTCAACAGCAGTCTCTGCCATTGGTCTTTCGTTTCTGCAATCAGGACTGCATCGTAAGCATAGCATACTATGTTGATCTCTGTATCTCGCATCCTGTATAGGAAAAATATAGAAAACAAAATTCCTTACGAACACTGTGGTTATAAAGAGTAATTTGGAAATACCGACTCAAGGCAATGTTATGGCCACGTATGTCTTCTTTGATCACACACTGATTTTGTTCTACCGTTTTCCTCACCCCTTCCTCGTATAATCACCCGAATATAATACTGAGAAGCAATATCTTCAAGTGCGTTTGAATTTTCGTTAATCTGAAATTCGTCTTATAGATTGAATCCCCTTAATACGTGTATCATTCAAATCGTATCTCACCGATCCTGATCACCAAATTGTCAATAATCGCTTTAAACTATAACAAAATTAAAATGGCCTTTGTAAATTTTGTAAGTTGGCCGGATTCCGTACAGTTTGACCTTTACAGCTATCGTTCGGCCTACATTCTCATTATATCTTTATTATTAAAACGTGAGGAAAATATAAAGTCCGTTTTTAAAAGCTTGGTTTCATAATGTAATTCTATTAATGGAGATTTGAACTGCGTCCAAGCTCCCAAGAAGAAACATTGTAGGTCAATCAAAAGAATCACATAAATGCGATGGAAAAAAATTTCAATGGCTGCGTAGTTTTAATGTGCAGGTTTTCAAGAAATGTTACGGATTTTAAATTTTTTTATCATTAATTAATGCATTAAAGAAAAGCTATTATCATCAACATCACATGTCAACGCCGTTTCATGAATTATTTTCTGTGTCTATTGACTGCAAAGACTTTCTGATCGGTGAGCACTCAAAAATCAGTGTACATCAGTGCT
This sequence comes from Ladona fulva, assembly GCA_000376725.2. Lineage (NCBI taxonomy): Eukaryota > Metazoa > Arthropoda > Insecta > Odonata > Libellulidae > Ladona > Ladona fulva. The sequence continues at coordinate 284,274 of KZ308757.1, read as the reverse complement.
CTCTCCTGATGATGACGTGAGGCGTTAAAACCATGGTCGTGGAATTAAATAATATAGTGGTTTGGGTAAAAATGTTTTCTTCAGTTTATTTAATAGTTTATTTAAATCGTTTATTTTACTATTCATTTACGCATAAATATAATTATGAGTTTATTTAATTGTTTATTTATTTCCGAATGCTTTCAAAACATACGATCATAAGACAATCGCAGGAGGGTCATAATGTGGGCGAACACACAAATGCATGTCCATACAAAAACATCAGATATGCTGGTACTTAAATACTACGATGTCCGTTATTGTGTAATCAACCGGTTGCATATCTGTCCCGTGCCTTTGCACCAATGCCGGTCTCAATCGTATGAGGGACTTGAGGCACACATTGCTTTATCAGATATTATTTGCCTTTCCTAATTTCCCCGTTTCTCCGGGAAGCGAACGCGCTGCCCACTTGGCGATCCGGAGGCCTGAGGGACTTGAATGGTGGTCAGTCGGACCCTTTTAGATAAAACTCAATAACTTTATTGGAAGTCTTTATGAGTGCAGGCTGTGTAATGAGCACACATTGCTTTATCATATCTGATCGGTATCTTCTATCTTCCCCGCTTCTCCCTCAATGGGACTTGTTCAGCGTGAACTTTCCGTTCTTGGTCCATGTCAGACGCCATTGCGTCAGAAATTTTGCCCCCCACCGGGAATCGAACCCGGGACCGCTTTCGCCGAAAACGAGGTAGCCAAGGTAGCCAAGTGGGCAGCGAAAACTTTCGCTGCCCACTTGGCTACCCGGGGGCTACTCTCGTAATGCCTTAATGCGACCTTGAATTGTGTCAATTAATGTCGTCTTTTCACCTCTTCTGACCGCTTCACCTTATGGATCTCCGTCGGTCTGTCGTACTCTCGTAATGTACCAGGACCTTGGCGTTGGTAGGTTAGCGTAGCTAACCACTCCGTAACACTTTTCATGTGTACGTCCAAATTTTTTTTTTTTCAACGCAGTAAAAGTGGTATTTTAATATAGTATTCTTCTGTGCTCCTAATGTATATTTAAGCAAATCGGTCCTGAGAAAAACTCAAAAAATTTGAGGATTACCTACGAGTGGGAAAACCTTCCGACATAGACGCTCCACGCCTGTCAACTATCCGATAGATCACCTCAGTCGCGTCGCTCTTCGAACCGTATAATGAAAGCGGGAAAATGAAATGGATAGACGAAGATGGGTAGACCCAAACAAGGATGGACAGCACATCATTCCCAATCAACTCCCCAGTCTTACGGTGGACGTGAATCACGCGGCACGTGTCACGTCGCACCCAATGACGCGCCTTTGGAAAAACACTCAACCTTTTAGAGGTCCATCTCCATCGCTCACGCACGCATCGCATGCACGCGCTCGTCCCTTCGCCACCCACAATGCGGTCGCAGTTCGCACGGGAAGCACATCTCGCGACGCCGAAAACGTTGATGGCGCTGCAGGGCGTGGCGCGACCGCGAAGCACGCCAACAATGGAGGACGACTACCAGCTGCGAAAATACGGCTGAGGATCCAATTGAAATTTTTGAATATTCATGTTCTGCATGGGAGATATAGAATCCTGACTTCGCATGAATCGTTCGAAGCCGGCAGACGGTTGCTTGGATATGTTTTAGTTCATGAGAGTGATCTCGATCGGAGTTCATTATCATGGCGTACCTACTAGATTTATCAGAAACGCCTTTATTGCGGACGAGATTGGGACTACGAAGTCCCCTCTTGAATCTAACCCATTTAATTTCAATGAAAGGGAAGGATAGAGCAATAAAATAGAGAAAAAGGAAGAACTTATTTGTGGATATAAAATCTAAGTCTAAGATCTTAGGAAAAACGTTCCACATAAGGAAAACATCCACAAGAAGGGGACGTAAAAAGCCTTCGAAACCTACTGATAGGCATATTCGGAAGTATCTTGAGATACATGGTCTATACGAGAGAGGTTTAATTTATCGATGCTTACAACATAGTGAGGTTACTCTCGCTGACTACAGGTTTGATGATAATTCATCAGAAATGTTTGAAACCCTTGGATAGGGATCTCTCAAGGGAAGAAGAATAGTGTTCAGGCAGGCTGTAGAGTGGGTAACGATTCGCATGATGAAATACGTGGCAGTGTTCTTTACTCTAAGCTAGGGTTTCCCAAACATTTCCTCTGACGGAACACTTCATCAATTCTGATAAATCAGCGGAGCACCTAGATTGCTTTTTCCGTCGGTAAGTACTAGTGACAATAAATGATACAAGTAAATGTCAAGGGTTTATTGACAGCACAATCTCCTCACAAAATGAAGATTTCTTGATTTTTAAACCTATGTTAACTTCATCAGGAATTGAAAATCATACAAGAATGATCAATCTATGCAAGTTTTCGCGGAAAACTTACAAAATTTTCTTGGAGCACCAGTGCTCAGCGGAGCATAGTTTGGGAAACCCTAATCTAATTAAAGACAATTTTCTTGTTTTCGGTTGAGAGGTTTACCAATGTAATAACTAGAAAATATGTAATTATTGGTCGCTTTTACTTGATAACGTAATGCGCGCGAATAATTTAGAGAATTATGAAGTTTTTTCTATGTGATACACAATAGCACATAGATTACAAATGTTAATGTATGCTATCAATGTAGTATCTCCTAGGTTCTGACGAATACGAGTCATATGTAAGCCATTTATAAAATTCGCATTAAAGCTTTTAGATTAGATGAGATGGAAGCTTTATTTCAACGAAAGAGAGGTAACATCCTCACAACCGAGCAGTAGCAGTAGTATTGTTAACAGCGCTTCGACACATTCGGTCATTTCACGCGTAGGCTCCACCGGGAATCGAACCCGGGACCGCTTTCGCTGCAGTCTAACGCGTTGCCCACTTGGCTATCCGGGAGCCCTCTCACAACTGAGATTCACAAAGAAAGAACTCGTTTTGCTGAAAATAGTCACAGAGATTGGAATAGAATAAAGTAAACGCTCAGTACTTATCGCAAAACTCATCGGAAACAGAAAATCCGTAATTTTCTATACGCATTGATCGTTAGTGTAAGAAATTTGTATCCCCAATAAAAATGGAGAATTGAGACGGGATTTTCGTTTAAAAGTAGTGATTTTTTCGCCGTATACTCTTGAAGAAAAAAGCACAAAAAATTTACACATTTGGTAGCATTTTCCGGAATGCCTTTCTTGATACCCACTGTAAAAAGATATCCTTATTTTTTTGTGAATATTTCAAAGCTGATTCCGAAAATGACTTTAAATACTTACTGAAGGACAATTAACGCCTAACTAACATTTTGATAAAATATGCATGCATCATTCAGTAATTAAATATTCAAAATGAGGCTTTCAATCCGTTATCATGAAGAACTGATGATTTTCGTAAATTAACTGTCTTCTTAGCTAGAGATTTTAAGGGAAAATACTTGTTTAATTATTTAAAACACACTGTTTCTCTTCTATATTTTCATTCAAACAAAAGTTTTCCGTGTGTATTTAAAGAGGTCTGTAAGATTCGGTTTTCTCTAGGGCCTTACTTACGAAAAATTTAGTTGATTTTCGAACTATTCGTTCCGGAATTTTTTCGGAAGCAAATTCTGAATTTACCAATTAAACTTCAGAAGAGGGCGGTTGCGAAAAATATAATTCATATCTTTGAGTTATTTTTTTTATTACTTGTACTTTATCGCTGAAAAGGTCATAGTGAGTCTCGTTGGTTTTTCTGCAGAAGAAACTGAAAGGCGCAATTGCACTCCACCATCATATTCATCTTTGTTTGAAGACATGAATCCCACTTTCAGCAAAAACAAGGAAGGTACATACATAAATAACATTAAAATCACATGAAGCTTGGTATTGTTTTGCAGAAAAATATTGCTCTCGTGAAATGAAGGGCACTGATAACGCAGGGCCTTAAGAAAAAATTTAGTAAAATACAGTAATATAAGATAACATCGCCCATTTAACCAGAAGTTTTGTTAACTTGCTGCGGCTCATAATATCTCAGATCTTAAAATATTGAAAAATTAGATTAATAGATGGGAGGTAGGCTTCCGCTGCGGATATGTATAATGGTGATAATTTTCCAGAATCACAGCGTCGTCAACAATAAAAATAAAAATGTCTCTCGACGTTTCGCTGACTATGTAGCTAAAGATTCAAGTCACAACAACAAGATTAGTAGATGCTGAAAATTATAAATAGAGTGTTTCTAGTGGAGAAATAAAATGGTAGCAGCAGATTCATGATTCAAACGTTGAGAGGTGAAATATTGCTGAAGAGAGTAATTGAAGGATGCAAATGGAAATGGAAATGCAAAGAGGAAGGTTGAGACAAAATTTATTGGATGATAAGAAGGTAATATTGCATCGAATTATCGAGTAATATATAAAATGACTTTAAAAGGGGAATTTTAGGGGGCATGAAAAGAGTGGTAGGAAACCGATGATATTACTCTCTGTGAAAATACTTTCTCTCTTGTTTTATCTTCATCACCACTAAAAGAATTCGTAAGTGGAAATACAAGATTCAACTCAGCGATCGTTCCTTCAGTGAAATTCTTTTTATACGAGGAAACTCGGAATTGAAAAACTCTTAAAAATTACAATTTTTTTATTTCCACACTTCTCATAAAATACAAATTAAAGCATCCAACAACCAGTACACCACTCGCCCTTTCCAAAATTTTTTTAACCTCTCCTTTCAGAAGCGCATTATTTCCCTACAGCTTGCAGCGATAACCCATTTTCGCTTAGACACCGAGAACAGCGAACAGGCTGAGCGTTAAAAATCTAACGACAGAAAGAATCCGAAAAACTCGTAAACATTTCAGCACCGCGGAAATAACACATCTCCAAAGAATGGCTTTCACACACGGGCGGTGCGCTTGGATTCACGGTCATTATTCGACCGTAAAAAATTCCTCTTCGGGAATTCTTATGCCCTCCTATCCTCCCTTTCGACCTTCGCAAAACATTCGACTGTCACATGAATTTTGAAGACTCCGACAGTGAGAGACAGGGAAGGGCCGGTCATAATCGAATCCCAGCCGCGACAACGGACCGCGTCCAAATTGCAATGGGGCGTGAATAACGCGCACACTTCATTGAATACGAATGGCGGCATAACCTCCCCACCCTGAGTGGGTCAACATTTCGCTACACGGATGACACTTACCTCTTTTTTTATAAGGTTTCAAAGGTATCGGCCCTCGAGGTAAAAAAGTCAGCACTTCGACATGGCTTCATTCCCACCCACGGCTAATACATGATTTCTTTCACAAGATGTCGGCAATAACCTCGCGATTTGCGAGATTTCTTCACGGTTGAACGGGCCGACCGTTCTGTTCGACTGGTGATTTGAACTGGGATCGCGTCACTAAGGTTAGGGTAAACCTTATTAATACGCATCACTGTGTCAGAATTGAACTGAATCGAGGGGTTGAATTGTGATTAGTTTTCAAGGGACCCTTATTTTAGGCATTTATTCCGCTTTGGTTACGAAAGGATTCAGAGTTATGAGGGGGAAAGACCTGATTTTCCCCCGTGGCCATATTTATGGCAAGATACCTTTCTTTTCTTGATATATCTACGTCATAAATTAATACAATAAGGTTTTCTGTAAACAGAGCGTAGATAAAATTCTGATTTGTTATAGTAAGGCTGGCATAAGAGGGTAATTTGGAATGCGTTCGCGTCATTTTAAGCAAATTTATAACATATGAGAGCAAAATGAAAGCGAAGACATTCCATCTATGCTGAGATTACCTTTTAAATAAAAACATAATAGCTCTTGTTGGGTATTAATAAGATTAGATTTAACACAACGCTACCAATCACTATTTCCGCAGATTTTACATACGAGAAAAGATGTTTTTCTAACGAAAAAAGAATGCAAACGTTTTAAGTCGCAGACCTAAAAAGTTCAAGATATAAACGTCCTATAAGAGTCTGCCGTTTCTCTATTCACTTCAAAATTTCTCTAATCTCGCAATACTAAATTACGTTGGTGGTCATATGAAATTCGAAATACTAATCTACGTAGCTAACTACTGACAAAAAAAACTCGGAACACTATTCTATGTGGATGATTTAAATTAAATTAAGGCGGCGAGTATGGGAATGATTTATTTCCTGGAAAAGTATCCAATACACTTCATCTGAAATCCGACCTGGAAATCTACCCTCAGAGAAAAATCGTATAAATTCGTTTAAATTAAAAAGCAGCCTTATCTGAGAAAATATTATTAATTAACATATGAAAAACATGTGCAAACCTGAGGAATTTTTTAAGTGAAATTTCACTCTCATCCGACAAATTTTTTTTTCCTTGGTCTGGATTTGTGGAAAAATATGAAAAAAATTTACTCCATCGCTTATGGGAAGGATAATTTTGCCCTACGAGAACTGTAACTTTATCTTTCTAGTACGTTTCTGTGAAATTTGGACGTTATCAATGGCGTTTCAACTTCTGAGTTTCTTCGATTGTAATTCGGGAAACATACGCAGTTTAGATTATGTGGGTTTAACGAGTTTACAGGCCACTTTGAAAGACCTTTGAGGTTATCTTAATAAATTCTAATACCATGGCCATATCGTTGAAAAACATAGAGCATTAACTGCTCGCCTGTTGTAAAACATAGATTTTAGACACTCAAATGGTATGTCATCTTCGTGACTTCGACAAAACTACAGTAAAATTAAATCTCCCATCCGACACATTGCTCGGAGAAGCTAAGGCGGTCTTTCACGCCAATACCTCCCGAAAAAAAATCCGGGAATCTTTCGTTAAAGAGAAACTATCTCCCTTTTTCAACGTATTTAGTCTACTTCTCAAGTGTCGGAGGGCCTTCTACAAGATGCGGGTGGCAGAATTCCAGCGAATAGAAGGGTTATGTGGAAAAGCAGGTACATAATGCAAACCATATAGGACTTATCGGTCACAGGGGTTTCCTTTCATTCCATACAGGTCGTGTGTTTCTTCTTCTACGGCGTCCTTTCATAGAAAGCGTCTTTTCCTCGTGTTCCGTGGGAGGTCTCCTGGAGGAGGGATTTTTTTCTTGGCCTGGGGAGGGGATGACGTTGTTAACATTTGAATGGAAGTGGTGAGAAGCAAAAGGAGTTCTTGGTGGAGATTGAAGGGGTGAACAGGGGATTATAGCGGTTGTAGATGTCACCCAGCTTTTTTCTATCGAAAGTTTGGGCTACGCATAAAAAAGATCGGGGGCATTGCGAAGATTTTTCTCCGTGTTCCTTATTTGTATGCTCTATCCAGAGGTGGATAGGGAGGAGTAACTGTAGATACTACTTCCATCAGCCAGTTTTATCTGAAGATTCCTATTTCATTAAACATTTGTAAAGCCGAATCAATTTATATATACAATCAAATCGAATCGAATCAAATTTATATACACAAAACAATAAGTTTTGGGAAAACCATATCTAATTTTCTTTCATTTAGTACATCTTACAATAACAGTTTCTGCCGGCCTATACATAAAAGTTGCAATACAGACGTTAAAATGATTCCATTCTGATTTAACAGAGCACGATAGCTGATTGAGTTTAATTGAAAGAAAGGGAATTTTGTAATGATTTTGGCATAATATTTTGCTAGGCCTCTTCGCACGATAAACCTAATTTTACCACTCTTTGGTGGAGTGAGAGTTAATGTGCCAGCCTAGAGATTCTAAGTCCATGTCACGGTTAGGATACGACTGTTTCCGAGCGTCTAAATAGAATAAACATTAACAACGGTATCATTAAGTTAAATCCTCCCTATAAAGATGCCATTATTTTTAAAACAAATAAAGCAGGAAAATATAAAAGACAACATTAAGGATTCTTGCGTTACACTCCTGCCGTTGTTATCTGTGACCACTTATATGTTAATTACCTTACAATTGACCACCACGTCAATTAGCTTCCTTTACGCGCTCATTCAAATGATATTGTTTTTTGTAATTAATAGACCATATATTCTTGATACTTTAAGACTCATATTATAATTTATGCTTAATTTATTAATGGTGTAGATCAATCGAATCAATCGATATGCCTCTCTGTGATTACAGCTTGTTAAATCTTGCTTGTCAACGTTAAATTTACCTATGTTTAAATTAATGTCTTTACTGCTTCTCCTGGTGATAGACTGTGGGCGAAGTCTAAAGGCTTCCATTAGCGTTACATAATATACCGTTTAGAAGTCTAATTGTATTCTAGAAAAAGATAAATTCGATCACCATTTCTTGAAGCTGGTATGATAGGTTGGTTGACGAGTTAATTGATTTGATAAATTAGAGAACTTTGCTCGATTATCGGTCCCACTAATTGCGCCAATGTTCATTATCATTAATTATGGAAATTCTCTTTCTGCATATCGCGTGCCCCATTTACCCTTGATAAGCTCAACTAAAATTTATTAGGCGATTAGAAAATTACATTAAATACGTCAAGTAGTATATTGCGATGATAATTGTACGTGTATCAGGAAAAAGTATTGGAATAGGCATTAACTTTTGACCGAAGTGTCATCGCCCAGATTGATTTATTCTTCGAACAATCAGAAACTGCGATTAAAATGATTCGTCTTCAAGTTCATCGACGCGTTGAATTACAATAAATTTAAATCAGCGAGGGGTGGATTGCGGTAATTCGATTTTTCCCAAGAAAACATGTATTTATGATGAAAAGAATAAGAAACACTTATACACGTTACCACAGGATAAATATGTTTATCCTGTGGTAAGGTGTATAAGTGTTTCTTATTCTTTTCATCATGAATAGCTACCACAAAGTTGAGGCCGAAGTAGTGGATTTTTTTTATTATGTATTTATTTGTACGGATTGAACAACCATTTATGAGGAAATATGGCAGATAAAATGCACTATATATAAATTTGGCCCTGTTATAAATAAAACAAATTCAGCGCATCGTTTATTGTGGTTGTAAAAATTACTGTATCTGGAATTTCGAAACACCCCCTTGCTGGTCGGCACTGTAAGTTTTAATTCTGTTTTTCTGTCAAGCTGTTCTGTAAATCGATGTCTTTTACTTTCGGATTTTCAGGAAAACCCCGAGAATATATAACCCAAAATCCTATTATCATTATAGTTTATTATTATATGAAGAATTTTATCTCAAAAATATCTAACCAACAACCAAATACTTGTTTACGTCGTTGATAACCAATAATGTAAACAAGTATTTTGTCTGTATGGGTAAGAAATTTGGCTTACATTTTTTAAACATAAACGCGGAAAATTTCAAAGAAATAACTGTAATTAACAAGAATAAACCGTGAAAAACTCTAAGTGGGAAAAGTAAATACACACATTGACATACATTTGAAGGAACATCCAGTAGCCTAAACGTTTAAAAACGTGATGGGAATCATGAAAGAATGATTGGCGTTGAAAAGTCATATGAAACTTAAATTATTTTCTTTTAACATAATGTTAGGCCATGTTAAGGAGGTGTTGGTGGAAACCTCCGAACTCCTATAGAGAGGTAGATAACCAAAAGCGAGGAGAGGGAAATAAGTTAATGATCTGTTTAAAGAGGCGGTTAAAATGTGAGAATTGTTCCCCCGATGGAAAGATATCTTAGAATTTATTCCCAGAATGTAATTATATTCTTGAAATTGCACAACCACTGGCAATTAGAATTTAATGAAGACATTCCTTAGTAAAACTTTTCGAAAGAAATTATCTTGCTCATCGATATTCTTACAGACTTTGAGGGAGGATTTTAGTAACAGTAGACTCAGTGATATACATTTATACACCGAACAATTTACTATGAGATACGGGGATCCCGAACACGCGCGGGCGGACACTTACGAAATTGGATAAGGACATAACGACAATAGCAAGTCTTTATTAACGGTGAGTTAGGGATTTTTCAGTCCCTTCTTACGCCCTTCCAGGGTTCCCTGTAAGCTGTGCGCTTAGGCGGCCACGCAATACTTTTTAATACCGCCCCATTAATTTTTCTTGCGTCCACAATTTATTGAAAAGTTTGAATGCCTTTAGCTTAACTTTATACAAATCCATCGGCATTTTGCATATCATTAATTGTATAGCGAGATTCTATGGTTCATTCTGTCGTTTAGTCATTTAATTCAGAAACTTTGCATCTTAAAACTCTTCTATGGTAATATTGACAGCTCCGTAAACTATGTGCCCTCGGTAATTAATTGCCTCGCAAAGGTCGGAAAAGTCTGAGGGAACAACGTATCTAACTCGTGATAATATCTCCGAATTCGAACGTTTTCATAACGTATGCATTTTTAATACCTTCTTTTTACCCATTATTTTAATTTAGCCATAACTTTTGGCCAAATGTTTGCAACATGCTTTTTAATATGGCCACCGAGGTATCCAGACTTGCGACTTTTGGATTTTTAATAAAGTTTTTTCGGATCAGCTCGAAAAGAGGAAATTATATGGTATGGCTTGCATATTCGTTGGTGTCACTGTATTTCGTCGAATTGAAAAACTACCCCGTTACTTCAACAACGGACAGCTATCATAAAAATATACAAGAGTAGAGGTCTCGTAGGTTTTCAAACATTTCTTTTCTCTTTTTACCTAGCGATATATAAGGTAAGTTATAACCCTGCAGCTGAATGAAAGAATACAAACAAGAAGAACGTCTAAAAGAAAGGTTAAAAAAATGGGCACCGGACATGAATTTCATCGAAGCTTATGTTTATTTTAATTCCGTGCGGTAAATGCTGGAGGGAATTCATTCCCCGGAAAATGAGGCTTGAAGAATACCATTTTTTCTTATCTTCTAGACCCCCACGAGTCTAATAGTCACAAGGGTATCCTCCGTGAATGCATCGCATCATTTCGCATGGGTTCACACATTGAGTGGTATCTTTTTTCTTGCTTCTTGCACTAAGAAAGGGCAGTTGGAAAACTGTGCCTCCGCCCATACGGCTATAGAAATAAATTCCAGCGAGAGCTGCAACTTTTATCTGTCATGACAATTCTCATGGAAAATCTTCCCATTTTGTCTGAATTTCTCGAACGTGTAATAATTCGCTCAACTAAAAACAACTATCAGGATCGAACCTAAAGTGATTAATAAAAACATCGTTAATTTGTTACGGGGAAACCAAGGTTCTGCGGTTATAATTACATATTGAAATTGATCATAATGTAAAGTCCACATGTCAATTTTAATGGATGACTTATATTCGGTTTCAGGATAACCCGAAGGTGATTACTATATGACTATTAAGCTCTTAAATACTTAAAATCTAAAGTTAACATTATAACAAATCTAAAAAGAGATTAATGTAATATAAAATAATATTGTAGATGGTTTTTGGATTTTTAAAAATATTAATTGACTCCATCGCTGGTCATTTCTATTAATGGCCACTGATTTCTACATTAATTCTTGTTATCAAGAAGTTCCACCTCTTAGCTTCTGAAACCATCTCGTTTCCGTAGTTAGTTCAAGAATTAAAAGATTAAAATCTTCGATTAGCTTAATACCCGGTACTATAAGGTATATCTTGCATGGAGTTAAACTAATCGTCACTTTGAAATCCGGTATTAGTAGTAGTATTATTGTTAAAAGTGCTTCGACAGCTTAGGTCATTTCGCACGTAGGCCTCCACCGGGAATCGAACCCGGGACCGCTTTCACAACGCTGTCAAACGCGTTGCCCACTTGGCTATCGGGAGCCCAATCCGGCATTATAATGGTTTTCTAGAGAGTGATTACTTAATTTGGTAGGGTGAACATTATAGTTAATCTCCGTCATATATGTAGTAGATTAGAATGGAGATTGACTATAATCTTCACATTAATTTTTACAAACCATTGTAATACCGAGCCCAAAAACAAAGATAAATAAAACTCAATACAAGCTCATTATATTACCGGGCCTTAAACTTTCCTATGGCAATAAAAAGAATAGAATTGTCCGGAGGAATAAGCGTGCGGCATCAAAGCTCTATGTCAAAGACCTGGAATTTTAGTGAGCTCAATGGTCGGAAGGAATAAGAAGCAGCATTATTCTTAACATCTCATAGACAAAATTTTGTAGCAATGTTTACCGCAATTAGTTTGACGAAAAGTCCCAAAATTATTAGACACGTTAATGACCACATTTAAGGTTTTTAACTTCAATAAACGAAGAAACAACGTTCATCTTTTCGGTGAAGTTTACCGTTCAAATTAACCCTCTTCTCATTAACATTCTCTCAGGTTCCAAAGGAGTCTTTCAGGAAGTCATCGTAAATCATTTTTACAGAATCATCGTGTGAGCTGCAAAATGGTTAACTCAGTTTTAATGCATTTCCTTTGAGAATGTACAACTTCTAAGATATTTAAGTCTCAGCAGATTTGAGAGATAGCGAAGTTATTGATACTGTAGAAGAGCCAAGAGCCTCTTCATTAAATTTCAACTAAAATGTTAATTTCAGACGAAGGAACTCTCTCTCCTTAATTGCGACTACCCGCGAGCGCCGAGAATCCCTCTCTTAATTTTCGAAAGGTAAATTCAAACAAAGCGATAACCTCAATTATAATTCTCCCTCATTGGTGTAAAACACGCAAAGACGTTCATTGGTAAATATTTCAATAAAAACAGTTCCTGATTTCAGAAAATTCCTTTGATTTAAGAAACTGATTTTCTAGAGTTAATAAACTTCTGATATGAAAATATATTCAGCGTTTATTAAAGATCGAAGATTGAATTTATAAGTAAAATCATAATACAGAAGAGTGCATTGAGTTTTCCTTAAAGAATCTGTCAAAATTAAATAAAGTAAGTTATTTAATAAACTTTTACAGATTATATTTTCACAAGAAATTTAATTATTTAAAACCTCCCCTAAATCCAAACTGATTGTGCAAATGAAAACAAGCTATATAATCGGCAATTAATACTATTGCCGTGATTAGTATGGCGATAGGTAAGAAACGATACCAGCAATTGGCCTATCCCAAAGATGAAGTTCGTAGAAATGGAAACAGAATAGCCTCCCTCCTCTCCCTATCTTAAAACTCTATTTCCTAATTGCTTAACTTTCCATTGAGAAAATAATAATAATAATAATAATAAATCGACTTTATTTCAGGGCGAGATTGAGACTAGTAAGTCTCTTCTTACATCTAACCCTATGTCATAAAAGATGAAAAGAAATAGTTTATGGGGTTAAAATAAAAGAAAATTAACAAAGAGATGTGTTTGCGGGTTAAAAAAAACCTAAGTTATTGCACTTAGGAAAAAATAGAACCCTGCAGGAAAACGCCCACAGGAAGGGGGGCGTGAAAAAACTGCGAAACCTACAGACAGTAGCATCTAAAATTTTAAAGAAGAGGGGGAAATTAGAAAATGAAAAGTGACTGCAACCTTACTGAAAAGAATAAAAAAAAGCATAATAAATGTACATTTATATGAAAGAAAGAGAAAAAAAAGAGGAAGGGGGAGAAAAAAGATGAGGACAGGAGTTCGATTAGAAATACAAGAAAAGGAACATTGCAAAGATAATAAAAGAAATGGAAAAAGCACAATACATAGATATTTACAGTATCACCATTGGTTACGTCAATTTAGCAATAAAAGTAATAAAATGAAATGAAGCTATAAAAAGGAATACATAATAAAAGCTACAGATTCCCAAAAATAACAAAAGCCATGGAAATCACTATAAATAGATATTATGTAATAAAATATTACAGAGTCCAGAGGTTTTCAATAAAATTATACAGGGCAGATATTAGAGAACGAGACGCAAAAGTTACATCGAGACCTCTATTAGAAAATATCATATCCAAAATAAAAATACAAAGCAAAATTTATTCACCACATTGAGAAAGGGAAAATAACTTTTAACAAGTAATATTTATATCCATTGTTATAAGTAACACCGTATTTACACGAATCTAAGACGATGTTTACTTCCCTTCACTTCTTCCAAAGAAAGGGCGATCGTCTTATTAACATAAGCGAAATCTTCGACTACAATTGAATTGCCCAATCCAGAGTTTACGAGAAAAATTTCATTAAAATTCTTAATGCAATATTGGAATATTGTTTTAATATAAATCTTTGATAAGCTGAATTATTAAGTATTTTATCTTATAGCAATCATTGATTATCATTTGAAGTTGGGTTACTTCCATTTTGAAGTTCTAAGGAAAGGGGTTCGCCTTAGAATTGACGTGCAAAAACGGTAGATTGATCTTATATTATGAAGTATTCTGTGTTACGTATCACGTTACAAATATCTTACAGGGTAAGATAGAGCACTTATAAAGTTTTTCGTTGAACTTGAAGAGGTAAGCAATTGAATAATTCTCATTGTGTCCCCTAAGAACGTTTACTAAGTGAGCCTTATAATAAAAGCGACTAAATTATTGTCTTAAGCAAGTAGATGATGAAGTCATTCGAAGAGTTAGTGAGGTTCTAAATTTTCCCTTTACATCCAGCGCAACTGCATTAGGAGTATTCCTAAAGCTTTCTGCGCCCTTCTTACGGCGGAAATCAAAATATCTGCTCGCGACAAAATCGTGTGAGAAATCCTTATCCTGAATAAAATAGCGGAGAATTCCATTTTCTCTCGGATTAGTTTTTTGCCCTGGGATAATCTCTGGAGGTGGATTTGGCTCCTGAAAGGGAAGAAAGTGATTAAACTCTGGAGAGAGAGAGGAATTCTCCTCAGACCTTCGCTTTTGCTAATCTGGGAGTGACCCGAGGGCCGACAGGCTGAAGACGGGTGTGAGGATGGGAGCCTAAGGAAAGAGATTCCCCCATTGTGCAGACATGAAAGACCTCCGCGGGCAATACCTCCGAGTCTTTTATCGTGGCCAAACTCATAAACAAAATGTCCGGACGCTTGAGCGATAATGAAAGGAAAGATCTGTCGGAGGGACGTGTTGTCCCCTGGGGTGGTCGGTGTTGAAAGTTTTGATGAAGCTAAGGAAAAAAAAGGACCAGAGGGAAGGGGATAGGGGTTTAACGACAATATTTTCTTTTAATATTTGCAGTCCTTTAGAGATGCGGATGAGGGATGCATGAACACTGAGGATTGGGCGATCGTATGAGGAATTCGTTATTTCCCCGAGCGTTACAGAAGGAAAATGTGGCGATTTCATTTACGAACCTCCATTTGTCATGCTGTAAGAACTGAGGCTTTTGGAGAAGATGGAATTTTGTTTACAGAAGCGCATTCTTCGCGGAATATTTCCTTAAATTCCGGGGATAAGTCGGAGGGATTATCCCAAAATATTGCTGACACAAAGTAAACCAAGTAATCTACAGACTCGGTAACAGGATTTTCTTAATTCAATAGCTTCTGCATTATTTAAACAAGTTCCATTAGAGATGACTTACTCAAATTGATTCTACCTCTAAAGGTATAATCCAAATATATGTTAATCCTTGGTCGATTTCAGCTATTATTTATTTTACAAAGTAATTATAGGTACATTATTTGGGTGGAAAATAAGCCAGCTTCTCAAATTCTGTGAAGGAGGTCACGTGTTTTCAAGAGAAATCGAGAAATTAAGGAGACTTATACGGGAACGTTAAACATATTTTTCCTAGAAAGCAGCCTACAATCGACCATAACTACGAGGCTATCTATCTAGTCATTATTCTTATTCAATTTCGACCTAAGAGATGAAAAAAATTGTATTTTAAATATGGTGTATGTAAAAATTCTATAATCATATAAAATTAACCATAATTTCTTTGTTTATAATCATAGTTTAGGTTTTTCTTACTTTAAACATAGAGTTTGTATGTGAAGAATAAACTCAAAGTTTAACTGAAAATTCATTTTGAGCTCTAAGGTAACCATTTCTCAGCCGGCGTGGAAGTAATGGTTTTGTTCTCAATGGGTAAATACAACTCTACAAGGCATCAAATATATCATTACCTCCATACACAATGGTGTAGAATTTCTTTAAAATAAAAATAATTTACCTCGGAATGGAATCCCACTAAGTTAAGCCGGATATCATTGAGTATATACCCTATACACAATATTTTACGTTATCTTCGAAACTTTTTTCTCTTCCGTTTAACTTTAGGCCTACCTGCAATGTTACTTCGTAGTTTAGGCTTCGGAAGTATGATAGGCTTTTTTATATCTTCCTAGAAATTCTTGAAATAGACAATCACGATTGCTTGGAGGAATTTCTTCACACAGAAAACAGAAAAGGAATTATTTCAGGCTATTGATATCAAAACGGCATCGAACTCACGAATGAATGAAACTACCCGAAACATTTTCAGCGGTGATATTTTAGATGAGAACTCTTAGCTTCAATCCGTTGCAAAACACTGCATTCAACGAAGCACATTACGAAGGCATCCTCTCACCCAGAAATAACTAAGAAAATTACGAGATTTTCAACGATAGCTGAGGCATGAATGCTGGAGGGAAGCACGGGAAAATTGGATGGAAACAGGAAGGGTAGCTAAGCTAAGATGGGAGGAAAATCTTTACACAAGCAGCAAGGGTGCTGGAAAAAGATTCCCAGTGGCAATGCACCCAGAGAGAAGGTCGAGAGGTCTCTTTTAGCATATAAATCCGAGATTGGTTTATTGGCCTACCTTGCACGCATGAACTCCAAACATGAAGGGGCTTCGGATACCCGCACGACAACAATGACTATCCCAGGAAGCAATTTCGGGGACAGGGAGGGCACGCTGCGGCGATACAAAGAAGTCGGTCGCACCGAAATTTTCGATTCTTCGTGTCTGCCATCTTTTGAAGAGGTGGCACTCATCGGATGGATATATGCCATCACGGAGGACCAGGAGAGCGCAAGGACGAAAGAAAAAAGGGGTGAGAAGGTTAAACCTTGCGTGTGCGCATCTTGGGAGTCAAAAGGAAGCAGTGTGAGGTGGAAAAAAGTGTTTTCATTTCGAAATGCAAAACAAATAAACTCTAAGAGGTCTCCTTCACGCCGGTCCGCTGTGCCCTCACCTGAAATTGGTTCCGGTTGTTTGTTCAGCTCGCGACCCCGGGAAGACTTTGAATGGCGGTAGGAAATTGAGTTCCCAACCGTGACAATAAAGATGATCCAGATGAGTATCGCGTGAAAAAGAAATAATAACAACGTCGCGGATGAGAATTTGAGTTGGCACATGACGAAGTTTATAGTTTAGTGGGAATAGTCCCAAAGCTCCTGTTGTACGACAGGGGCTCCAAACATTTTGGATTATGTGTCCGATCGATGATTTACGTTATGGGGATTTTGCGCGTGAAATTATAGTAAATTTATAGAGTTTTATTATAAGTTACATTTTAATAAAATTACGTTCGATTTAAATTAATGGAATAAAAGTATTAAAAAAAGAAAAATCAANCCATTCCTGATAAGTATTTCCCAATTTTATATTTAAATATGCTGATGAATTTTTAAGATGATAGGATTTATTACACATAAATAACATCCTCAATATGAATATCTTTCAGTAAAACTGGTAAATTCAAGGGCTCGGTTGGCCAGGGTCCTCCTGTACATGCATTATCAATGCCACCTGGAATGACATGTCCAGGCTATGATGATAGCTGGAAGAAGCCAACAGCTAAAGCTGATTGTCCACCATCTCCATATCGATCCATTGATGGCACTTGCAATAATTTAGTCCATGCAGACTGGGGGGTGACTATGAGACCTTTCCGCAGAATGCTCCCACCTGATTATGCAGATGGTATGATTACAAAAGATTATTTTGCTAACATTTTTAGCTCTAATTAACCTTATTTATTTTAATTTAAGCATACCTTTTTCAGTTCAAATACCATAGGTTGAAACTTGTTGAAACTGAAAATTTGAGGTGAATTCAGCTTACATTCATGAAAACTTACAGTAAAACATACTTAAGTTTAGGTCTGCTATGGAATAATGAGCTTTTATATAATGCTTGCTTATGTGCATTCATACCCATTATTATTGCCTCCTGTGTATTGTGGTTTTGTTTTCACCACCCATCTTTGTGGGGGTCAGAACACCCCCCCAACACTGTGGGGTTTTTGTCTTCTTCAACCTTCTGTTGTGAAGGTTTTTCTCCACAAACCCAATCTTTTTGTTGCATTATATCTTCCTACTCTAAATATTAAATGCCTTACTTAAGGATTGACAATTACAATTCAGCGGAAGAGAAGCCAATTTGGCCTGACTTTACCTTAATAAAAGTTAATTAATTCATTCATTCCTACCTTTCTTCATATTGGTTTTTAAGAAAACACATTCAGTAGAAACATGAATGCATTCCATTATGGCACCACTCCCATACCAACTCATCTACACTGGAAAAATCAATTGATGATAAATTGTCTACTTATGAAAACTTTAGGTGTTTCTGAACCTCGAGTGGCAGCAGATGGAAGTCCACTACCTTCAGCTAGAGATGTTAGTCTTACAGTGCATCGTCCAATATATCGAAATGACCCAAACTTCACTGTTATGCTTGCTGTATGGGGTCAGTTCTTTGACCATGACATTACTGCCACAGCTTTAAGTAAAGGTGAGTTTGCACTTGATGCATTGAATTAAATTTGCATTAAATATTTTTCTTCCAAAATTGAGTCACTGATGTGAGAAACTCTAATTGGTATTTTCAGGTAAAGATGGAGCACCAATTGCTTGCTGCTCAGAAGATGGGACACTGCCTCCCAAGCAAGTTCACCCTGAATGCTATCCAGTGGTCTTATCTGCAGAAGATCCATATTATTCAGATTTCAACATGACTTGCATGGAATTCATTAGATCTGCCCCTGCTCCTGTCTGCAACTTTGGTAATTTACATGGATATTTGTCTAAATCCAATTACTGATTATTATGCTACAGCAGTTATGATATTCAACTGATTATTATCTGATGAAACAAGAATAACCTTCCTCAAAAATCAAATGCTTTAATTTGTGTAATTCAACTTGTCTTTGTACGTGGTTTTTTTCAATCCTTCACTGCTCATTTAATACTTAATATGTAACATATCTTGTGCTTGCCTTCAATACTAATATTTATACAGCAAAACTGAGATGGGAAATGCCATATAAAGTTATTATGCAGTGATCCTCAGAAACTATGACCCCTGATTTTATTTAAATATACCAAACAAAATATTTCCAATCCTATTACTTGAAATTACAAGAGGAAATATTCTTCATAAATGAAACAGGTCCTCGAGAACAGATGAACCAGATAACAAGTTTCATAGATGCATCAGTTGTTTATGGTGCTGTTGAGGAGCAAGCTAAGCGTCTCAGAAATCCAAATGGTAAAGGAGAGCTTCTTATGATGATGACACCAGATGGGAGAGAACTTCTCCCTCCCTCTACTGATCCACGGGATGGCTGCAATACCCCAGAAATGAATGCAAAGGGGAAATATTGTTTTATGTCAGGTAAGTGTCTTATATTGTTAATTATTGTGCTTCTTGTTGTACAATATGCTTTTCCAAATATTGAAGCTGAAATCCTGTTTACATCTTATATTCATAGACCACTTCTTTATTTAAATTAATGGAATAAAACTGATAAAAAAAGAAAAATCAAAGGGTATGGTCATTAATTAAAATGTAAAAAATATCGAGTTTCATGATTACATGAATAGTGAAACTAACTACTGTTACTCTCAATTAGAACACGAACTGGTCATTGGAGCGGATTGCCTCAAATTCCGGTCCAGGTTCAAGAATTTAGATTTATCAAAATTCCGAGTTCGGTTCTCACTCCGGCAAAAACAGCTGTCTTTATCGATTAGGTTTTCCGGTTCGGGTCCAGTGTGATGCCCTGTAACGAACTTCCATTGGGTAAAACTTTAAATTTGAGAGAAATATTTTATCATCATATTGCGTTACACCCAAATAATGGAAAATCTAATTAATGATTAATAATTTTGTAATTTATTGTTCATTTTGTGGATTGATTTACTGCGAGAAATCTACGAGCATCCACAATTGTCCATCCACCATTTGAATGAGCACCAAAATTTTAGCTGTAAACTTAACTATCATCTTGATGATAAGTTCTTTTCTAATTGCTACCCTTCAAATGTCTTCCTACTCCGCGAAATGTTGAATAAATCAATGATAAAGAAGAATTCAGTCTTTAAGTTCAATAACCTCTCTAATGGAGTCATTATCCTAAAGATGTATTCATTTACATCATGTGGCAAAACTTGACGTTGAATTAGCAAACTGTTGAGAGTTATAGCGAATAAATCTGCAACGCTATAAGAGTTCACCTTTTCATTGTTTAGCTTACTCCCTTATTCGATACAATTGTATTTATTTTCTGAAACTCAAACGTACATCCTAAGTCAACCAAATACAGTGTTCGCCTTCCGCTTTGTCGCTCTCTTTTTCATCCTTCCGCCAATATTTTTCAGATGTTCTTTCGATGCGTAATATACAGCAAGCGACCCGTAAAAATATAAAATAATAGCCTGCTCGTGCTAACTTATTTAAAATAATTAAAGTACGGCAGAGTAAACTGCCAAGCAATGAGATTTTTCTGAATATTTAAACTGATTCATCCTTCCTCAAAATTTCAATGCGGTATCTATAAAGCGTTCAACAGAGGACATCAATGACTCATTCGTCCCCCCTGCATCATTTAAAATTCCTCCTTAAGAGCAATCGTGCAGGATTATCGCGCAAGCGTCCCCTTTGCACCCCCAAACCGCCGAAACCTGCTCCCGAAAACCGCAAAAAAATAATTTTTCCTGCTGAGCGAAAACAGGAGAAAATCTGCAAAGGCGCATGACCGAAGTTTTTCCAAGGGTTAGCGAGAAAAGATAATCCCTGCACGAGTGCTATCCGGCGTCGGTTGCGGATAAATGGACTGTGCCGGAGCATAAGGCGGTCGCGTGTCCAGGGAAGTGGGAGTTTGCAACTACGAGAGGGTGCCACAAGGGGGCCCATCGGCGGTGTTAATGGCCTCCACCCCCCGCCGAGTGAATCCGCCTACCGGACGTCCACCAAAGGCACTTGGATCCTCCATTATTTGTCTCTCCTCCAACGATATATCCCCGCACCGTGGCGGGCACGTGGCGACTCCGGGACCCCATTTGACGCCGCGGAGTATCTTGGCGCGAAAAGTGGGCGTGCTGTATGAGGGATTGATTGAATGGGCCACGTGACGTGGAATCGGGATTTCACCCGTAAGGTTTTCGAAGGAAAGGGTGAGATTCGAAGTTAATGTTGTACGTTCTTCGCGGGGGGTAAGTTTTAGAGGGCTGTAGAATGAGGGGGCCCCACAATCGGACTAGGGCGTGGTTGTTTGTGAGCGGGTTGAAGAGAGAAACTGTAAAAGAAAGAAAGAAAGGGATGGATACAGATGAAGCAAGGGCGGCGGATGCGTTCTGTCAAAGTGTCATTTAATCCGAAGTATGGGTGGGTGTTCCCTCAACTAAACATCCAGGCGATTCATTGTCCTTACCGGGGACGGGATTTCGTAACCGAATTTCCTTTCAAAATTCTCTTGTTTTTTAATCCTTAATTCGGTAATAAAAAATTCTCTCCGGGCTCCAAGCGACTATTAAAACTCATTGTGAGCGAATTCTCCAGGATTTAGAAAGATTAGGGAGAATAAATGGTGGACACCAAATCGGAGCTATGAATTGAAAATTGTGGAATAAAGAAACGTTTTATTCCGTACCATGAATGGAGTAAGCTGCCCGTCATTTGATTATCTTCGTCTCTGAATTGCGGTACAGAAATCCATCATTTTATCTTCTCAAACAGGAAACCGATTTCAAAAGTTTCAAGTGATATGAAATATGTTACATTGTATTCATGACTCTTCATCTGAATAGTTGGAGTTATTACGCAAGAATTTCATATAGAAAGGTTGAGAGACAATGTTACTATTTTTCGGCCTTTTCGCCTCTATAAAATCGATCCACGTTTTAAAATCTAAAATAGGCACAGATTGAATTCCAATCCAAATTTAAATGTCGATGTATTTAGCAAATATTATGTTAATTATCATTATATGATACCCATATAATTTATTTGCTACCGTTTAAACTAGTAATGATACCGAATAAAATTTTCAATACGCTGTGAGATCCAATTACTGATAAAATTACTCAATAGTAAGGAAAATGTTACACAGTAATTAGCTGAGCCTTGTTGTAAACTAATTATTAGCTATATATTACCTTGAATCCCTTATCGTAAATGTGGCCATGTTTCTTACTTTCAGGTCAATCGTAAAGCTTGGATAAGAAGTGAAGAAGAGGTGAAAACAGTTCATATTCAACCAAGGGTACAAAACAATGTAAGTTAACCACCTTAAATCTTCCCTCTTTCTCATAATTTGTATCAAACATACTCAAACGTTTAAAATTTTCGTCACCAACCATCTCCAGCGTCCCAATAAGAGACTCATACATATAAATATCTTTTTGTCGCGGAAAAAGGGCGGGAGGGATTCGTAGGAATAAACGAGAAAAGTCCGCGGGGGGCAAAAAGGGATTCGAGGGACCACACAACCACGAGAGTGAGAAAGAGGATTAACAAATAGGCGAATTTAAAAGGGGCGCGGGAGAGGGTATAGCTGGGGTCATGGGAGGGGTGGGAATCCAAAGGAAAGAGGGATGTGATTCCAGTGGAAATCAGGGTATGTCTCTCTTTAGAACCTCGCGCGCTCACTCTGCAAATGAAGAGTCTCTGCGACGGATAAAAAAAGGACAATAAAGGGCGCGTCCCGTGAAGGGGCCGCTGAGGATGAAATTGGAAGAAGTTGAAAGGGGAAATGGACAAGGGTCCTCAAATCTGGACCATATGAGGTTGGAGTTGGGATGAGTAGGGGTAAAGGATGGAGAAGAATGAGCGCTAGAGTTGTTCGAAATTCGAGCTCACTGACAAAGAAATCGGAAGGACCCGTTTCGATACGTCGAATGCTACGATTCAGGCATATTTCGATGAATCGAATCCCATAGTTCTTCCATAGCGCGAAATCGATAGAGTGAAATTAATCTACGGAAAATCCGATGAAGAATCAGGAATTTTTATCTTTTGGGAGTTTGATACTCCTATTAAAATCAAGGAAGTAGATATTACAATTTATGGAATTGAAAAATTCATGCTGCAATAAAAAACGAAGTAAATTGGGAGTAAGCATTTTGAATGTATCATCAAGGCGAAAAAGCTTTGGAACCTTTTATTTCCATAATTATTTTCTGATGTTCGAACCTATATTAGAATTTTCGTGCAAAGAACAACGATATACTCAGCGATAACATGCACTGAACGAGAAATTTTTCTCTATGTTTACAAAAAGAGGTAAAGTGCATACTTTGTATGTAAGTGTAAGTACGTGTAAGTGCACGGTCAGAGGTACCACTGACCAGGATTCCAACCCGGGACCTCAACGTTGCTATGATAGCATGCTAACCACTATGCCACAGGTCGGCTAGTAGATAGATATTAAAGTTGAAAATTAAATACATTAAAGTTGTTAAATTAAAGAAAAAATATTCACATAAAGAATTGCGGTATGGAAGGAAGAAAAGTATTTGTAAGACTTCGGAGCCTATACGTCACCTATTTAGTAATGGAAATAAAATACTTTTGTGTGCTTGTATGTGCTATCTTCAAATTTCTGTGGATATATTTGAAAAAAGGTACTTCGCCTATGTTATCTTAAGCAAAGAATGGTAAACTATGAATTTAAATTCAACTATAATCAAGTGCGGTATTTAAGCCATTAATAATACTAAATCGAAGTCGCTAAATTTCCTATGTTTACATAGAAAAATCTCCGGACGAGAATAGTTCCTAGTCTGAAATGAGAATTTAGTTTATCGTGAGGGATACGCAATGGAGATTCTATAATTTAAATACTCGGATGGATGTATGAACGATGCTTTTCAATTTTGTTCCTTTAATAGAGCTTATGGGGCCTCATAACAATCCTACGTCCAAGGACCATAAAAGTGTAAATGCAGTCATTGTTATGATAATTTTATTCAGCTACAAAAGAGAAATAAAAATTGCAACATGCCGAATTGATTGAAGCACGAAAACGGATGAATTATCAATTGAAAAACCCCCTTATTATAATGAGAAGACATTCGTTAGTTTTTTTCGCGAAGAGTCCTCGGCAGAAGCATGTTGGATAGCATCGAGACATTATTACACATAAAATTATTTTCCAAAATTCCGCGCTTTCCCGGAAACACTCATTTAAATCACGGTCGCGATAAAAAATAACAACGTGCCATTCTAATTAAGGGAACAAGGCGGCGACTCTTCATGGAGAAGCGCAGGGCGAAAAAACGAACGAGGCGACAAAAATGAAAGAGCCCTCGCAAAAAATGTTCGTTTTCAAGTTTGCACATACACTCGAGCGAAAATAACAAACGCAATAAAACATCCCTCCGCCAAAACTCGTCCATGAAACAATTACGGGATAATTTGGCGGGAAAAAATAAACAGGAAACAACTCCGTCCGAAAAATTAAATAAAGCTCGTGAGATTCGCCAAAAATTTTAATGGAGAGTTGTCCAGCGCGGTTTGAA
Organism: Ladona fulva; assembly: GCA_000376725.2. Lineage (NCBI taxonomy): Eukaryota > Metazoa > Arthropoda > Insecta > Odonata > Libellulidae > Ladona > Ladona fulva. The sequence continues at coordinate 259,739 of KZ308757.1, read as the reverse complement.
GTGCCGGACTGCGAAAAAAAACCGAAAGAGGAGAGCGCAGATGGGGTCGTTATTTTCAACGTTTAATTTCGCCCAGCGCGTTGACTGCGCCGCAAACCGTTGAGAGTTTCCTCAAGCGACGGAACGAGAGTTTGAACTCTGCAAGAACCAGAACTGTTATTTAGGTTAGAACGAGAGGACACCGAAGAGTAACTCCACGTCGTGGAAATTACACTCAAACAAAAACGGACCGGAAGCACGACTGCGAAAACGAGGGTTTTTCCGGAAGAGGGCGAGAGTGGCGCCAGCCGTATGCGATTTTGGAGAACTACGGAAAAGACGAGTGGAAATCCAGTTTTTTTTGTTATTTCGTTTCGTTTACCCAGCAGAGACATCTTTAGTCTATTACAAGCCATGGATTATGGGGGAAAGCGCAACTAAAAGGGAAAAAAATTATTGGGTGAAGGCTTTAGAGGTTTTTGAGGGTCCTTTCTTTCAGTTCCCCCTCCGAGGCTGCATCAATCTGCTCCGCCGCAAATGTTGTCGCTCTCGATTTTATCCTCGTCTTCCATCGTGCGTCACTCTCTCCTCTCTCTTATTTTTTATCCTCCAATTCCAAAAGTTTTTCGACATTCACTGACTGCTTCCTTATTTTTCCCATTAACGATAGTACAATCTTTTCTTTACTTACTTTACAGGATAGCAAGTAAAATATTCTATTCCATCGGAAGGCTCTATTTATTTTATACTTGCCTTTATTTTATTAATCCTAACTAAAGATAGTAGGTGGTTGAACGAATTTAATCGTATGTAAAATATAGGAATAAAATTTATATTCATTATTATTTATATTTTATTTCCTTTTGACATAGCAATTAAGGACAATAAACAATATAGTTATATTTGATACAGTTAAAGATGTAAAAGACAGCAATATAGAGCGTGAGAAATTTATTTGGCAGGCATGGTGACCTGTGGCAAATCAGTTAGAATTGATCTTTTTAACTTTATAAGTTAATCTTCGTTATATTCTTAGAATATTTTTTATAAATCTACATTTTCAGCAAAAGAATATGCGTTGAAATCATATCTAATAATTTATTATATCGTTATAGCCATTCTATTGTCTCCTTGATGTTATCATTCTTCATGGATATAATAATAAGCTTATTTTTTATAAAAATATGCTTACAGAACTGACCTTTTGGAACACGGCAAGGGATGGTTTATAAGGCTTCGTTCTGTAAATGAATTCCATGGTTAAAATACCTTCACTGATAATAATTCGATGTTTATTTTTATCTGAAGTCATAGTTTTCTTGAAATACGTACATTATTTATATATATAGCGTAATATGTTTGGTGTCAACAGGTTTAAATCGCTTCAACATGCATTTTATATTAGGTATCTGATGAGTTACGCATAGCTAAAAAGTTCATATCATATCCCTACTAGGTTTCCAATCCAACAATAATTGTGAATTATAAGAGAAATACGCGAGGAATCACCGTTTTAAGAACCAATTCTTTCCAGTCATTCTGAACAGCAAAAATAAATCAAAAATAAATGACATTACCGAGGAACTGTCCTGCCCACAGTTGGCTTAAGGCAACATATATTTGGATATATCGACAGAAATTATTTAACCAAGGAAAGAAATAGTTTTCATAAAGGAGTATTTGAGCTACTCTCCGCATTTTTATCCTCTTTCTGCCATTCCTTTCTTCAGGAGCATTCGATCGTTAAGAAGCTTCGACATACACGATGTTTGACGTTAGAGCTGGTGTTAATCCCAAACAGAAAACAAATGACGTCCTAAAGAGTGCTGATCAAGCTTCCGTTTCGGCGAGGAAGAGAGGGATGGAGAGAGGAGGTAAAAAACGGCGAGTGAAGAGGGATATGACAGGAGGGAAACAATGGAGTGATTGTTAAAGGCTAAGGCGTGGGGAGTGTAATGAGGGGGCCGCCGCTGCGTGCGTTTTCTGGGCTCCATGAAAAAGATTTCCCTCTCGCAGCAGGAATCCATCGCAGCACGTGGGCCGTAATTCCCTCTCATTCGAATATTTATAATATATACGTATATATATGCCCGCATATCCGCCCCTCTTAGTCTTATACTGTACGGCTTAGAGCCTAAGAGGTCACCAGAAAGGTACGAATCGCTCAAAATTATATCAAGAGGTTTACGTTTAAACTTGAGCTAATTAGTCCCGATGTCATTTCAAGGATTTTTAATGTGGTATTTTATAAATTTGTAACATTATTTTTCGGCACCTTCTCTCGCTGGTAATATACTATGTGAAAAATAGGCTAACAATGATCATCCGTTTCAGAACTGCACAAGTGAACCGATGTGGTATGTAAATCGATGCCCAGTAACTTAGTTTTAGATCTTAAGAGAAATTAAGGGCAAAATACAACGCCGTAAAGAAAGAGACAAAAAAGGCAATTGCAATTCTTCGAGAGGCGACGACTAAGAGTTACAAGGAAATAATCGCTAAAACAGATACATACGTTCTTTCCGAATAGCTTCAGAGAATCTAACAGGGTAGATAGGATAAGGCGTTAATACACCCCCTGCCATACGCCACTGGCAGCTTGCGGGGTACAAAACTAAATCTAAACGAAATGTTAATAATGTGGCTATAATGTGCTCATATACGCACACGCAATGCCTTGAAAAACGCGCACACTTTTATAATAAGCTACAACAAGCAAGAAGTAGTTATTATCTTTTTTTGCCATCTTTTTTTTGCATGCATGAAGGCGTTCGCATTCAGCACAACATCTCTTATAATCCATAATCATTAGCAGAATACGAAAACCGACGATAATTTTTCCGTCAACTGAAAAATTCATTTCGCATTGTAAATTGACCACTGGAGTCTAATTAAATCTTAAGTAGATTGTTTTCAGTTTCAGTTCGGTCATGAACCCGAGCATTGATTTGTCGCAGCTTTCTAAACCTAATTCAAACCACTCATTTCCTCATAATTTCCACCTTTAGCGCTGATCAGTGCCTGGATGTCGTTACCCAACCTAGGTCTTCCTAAATATTTCCTCACATAATTTATTCACAGGTTTCATATTTTTCGCAATTAATGAACCGATCCATGGATATCCAAGCCCATATTTTTACCGTTTACAGTTCTTTTCCAGATGAAATTCCCTCTTTTCTTAGTATATTTTGCCTTATTTTTGCTAAATCCATTACTGTCGATCTTCCAGTCTGTTTCAATCGTAGATTATGTTCGGAATATTGGTGATTTCTCACAATGGAGAGAGGCATGAGAAAGGGAACGTTTGTAACATTTGTCCTAGTTATCAAACAAAATAAATTGTTCTTTCATGTTAGAATTATAGAACTTCAACAAATAACCTACCTTAACTACTAGTCTTGTGTGTAACTTCCGAAATACCCAAGGTAAGAAACTCAAAAGGTTTCCATGGGATAACTAATTGCTACAAAAGGTGATTAAAAGGAATAACAGACATGATGAATTAATTCATAATAATTTTTAAATCGCAAATCATGCCTAAACTTCTCCTAAAACTAAACCCGGAAAATATTGGGGCGCGAAATGGAACGTTAGGTAGGCGAAATAAATGCTCCGCTTACTCAGGGCGAGCAGGCAACAAGCAAGAGAGGTAACCGCCTCAGAGCGTAGCCATCAACGAGGCTTCAACTCTCGAAAATTGAAAAGTTGCGGGCGCCTCCTAAACTAAATACAGAAAACCTATACCTTATCGCTTTATTTAACAATAACGAGATGTTAAATTGGTGGTAATAATATTGATATATGTAATGGAAATAGGAAGAACACAATACCATCCATTTTAATAATTGTTATTATTATTAACACTCACAGCCATTCACTAACTTGATAAAACCGATTGGGCGAGACTCGAATCCGGGACCTTGGTGATGAAGCGCTAACTACACCGCCAACGCGCCAGTAAATTTTTGTATTTAACGAAATATTCATTATTAATGTTCTTATTATATAATATTTAGTTGCGAAGTATTACTTGTTAGCAACGCTGCAACTGATAATAAATCGAGTACGAAGTAATTAGATACTAATTTAACGGGAGAAAACAAGTACTGCCGACACTCTGATACGCTAGCGATTAGTTGCACATACAGGAAAATAATAATCCTGCAAATATATTTCGTCTCATAAGCATGTATTACAAGTCAGCAATACGCTTTCTCTGCCTTTACCCTGGTAAGGCGCTGTCCTTACATCAGTGAAGATGAATTCTACCTCGGGATAATCCTTGTTTCAATCCGTGCGAGCAAACTCAACTGTGAAAGCCACACACCAATCTATTCTAGGATAATTGTAGAAATTAAGTCTAGGAAGAAAAATCCGCGAATTGACTCTTTCGTTTTTTGTCTCGCGAATGGTTTCATTTTCATTCCCTTTCAGCCGCCCTCATTGTCTGGAACCCGTTTGACGTTTGGCGTGCTCCTAGTATACAATACTATGACAATGTGGACGAAACATCTCTCTTCCATTATGACCCGGTTTAATTGTGTGCCCACCCCCCGTGGCTTCCATTTTTCATGCGCGTACATATTGCACGGTGTCGTACGCAGCGACGCTTCCCTATGGAGACAATAACACTGTGGGAAACAGAAGAAGGCTTGGACTTCAGTTATAGACCGAATGATGCACCGCCCATCAGAGTTACAATCATGGGAGATCTACTTTATAATATTTGTATCCATTACAATCTAGGGCCCTAAAAAATTCATTTGAATTTGAATCAAAAGATTGATATATTAAGGGAGGGAAATGGGGTCCTTCGCCATTAAATTATATTCGTCACGATCAACGTAAAAATAAACATATCGATGACCAGAGTTGATGTCAGCATATTTTTCGGAAACGAATTATTATTTATATATACATTATTAAATTAATGCTGTGAATTATGTACTGGAAGTAGAAATTAGGTTACATCTTACTGCAATTCAAGATTTCGCAGTACCTCTTTTTAGATTTAGATTTTTACCCTACCAGCCATTAGTGGCGTATGGCAGGGGGTGCATTAACACCTTACCTAATCTACTCTAATAAGTTCTCTGCTGCTATTCGGAAAGAACGACCAGAAGTAACTATCCGTGTTAGCGATGATCTCCTTGTAATGCTTGGTCGTCGCCTCTCGAGGATGTTCCTAGCAATCGCCTACTCCACTTATATTAAAAAATGTAATTATATTACATTTAGAGAAAAAATACCTTAAACTTGAACAAGAATCGTCCAACCATTTAATTTTTATGCCGATTTCAAGGGATCTCGGATGCAATCATTCGATTCTTTATTTTCTAATCGTACAACGATTTTTCTTGATTTCGCATTACTCCCTTTACAATAGGTTTATATCTAATCATGAATTTTTCTTTAGTCTCAAAACAGAAGTTTTGCCTAAGCAGAAGTAGGTAAGATACGATATCTTCGCGTTATATATTATCAATTTTACAGGAACAGTTTGAGATAACCGGTAGTTATTGAATGAGTAGCTCGATTTAACTTAATGAATATGTCGACCGTTTTCATAAGTCATCCCTCGTTTTGTAGAAAGACGAGTAGACTTTTTGATAGACTCCTCTTGTATTCATTGGAGAGAAACACCATATTCCGCCCAAAACGCCCCCGGTTTACACTAGAAACATAAAACATTGCCATATTGGGAGCATTAATAAACCGAAGCATAGCTTTTTGCTTCCCTCACCACTTAGGAGGGTACAAGCAAACTGTGGCCCGCCTTCTGAACCACTCGCCAGCCGTCACATACTCCATGCAGAGGCCGCTGCATGGAAATAGAGGGAAAAGGACCTCCCGCCGGTAGGCGAAGGTGAAGGCATAGGGACCTTTTGGGAACACCCACCGAGCCACCAATATCCCTCCTCTCAACACCCACAAAAGGATCCGATTGAAAATCCGGACGGAAAAAATTGACGGGAAATAATAATATGAAAAAATAGATGGCAGCACAAAAGAGCGGGAAATGGACGCGATAGTGGAATAATAATAATAATCGGCGGAGGGAATTTTGTGTTCTCGTAGTGCTCCCCGTGGGCAAAGGGAAAGACTCTCCCCTCCCCACTTCAGGAACAGAGAGGGAAAAATATTAAATAAAAGGGTGCTTTCAGAAGCGGCGCGCGTAGACAAGATGGCGCCGGGAGCTGAATAACGATTTTGCAGCTCGCGAAAAAGAAGTCCGGGAATTCTTTTTTTTTAGTAGTTTCAGCGGCTAAATTTCAGAGTGACAAAGGAGAATGGAGGCAGTTCGCCCTCTTATTGGAATATCGGTTGGCGTCGGAGTTTGCAAATCTGCTGATCCCGCGGCGAACTAAGAATGTTTGCTTTTATCTTTATTTCCTATCTGGAAGGGAGGCGAGTTAGGTAGGTAAGGTATGAAAGTTTTGCGACGGATATATGTACTGACTTTACAATATGTATCCGAATGAGTTTGATTATGTACGGCAGGAAACGCCCGTTTTGCTTGTTAGCCCACTGTAAAAAAATGTTCCACAAGGACCTTTGAAAGATATTACCAATCTGTTTCAATTTTTCATATTCTCCTCCGTAAAGTTGTAACAGGATCACTTGCAAAAATTTTTATATCCTATTCAGAAACATCATACTGGCAGAATATGAAGTCATGAAGAGTAATGACGAAAGATGTATTTTCCGAATGCTTTTCGTATACATATTATTCTCACTGTTTGTTGGATACGATTTAGAATATTTTGTATATCTTTTAGATAAATGGACGTTAAAAAGCATCTTTATTTAAAAAATTTCCTTTGGGTTGTAATGGTTGATTGTGTGTAACATACAGCATACAAAGAGCATGAATAATATTGTAGCATAATTATCATTAACAACTAAGAAAAAAATCCTCAAAAAGTGATCTCATACTGAAATTTTCCGGACTGTTTTCTAATTATTCTCAAAAATAATAAAAGTAAAATTTAATTTGGTTCTGAGGTGATTGAAGATATTTTACGCTTAGGGAGTTGAGAGATTCAGGTTTCACGGTCTATCCAAAAACAACTAATTGTAAGAATGACTCTTTAAAAAACAGAAATCTGGGGAATATATCTTAGGTAAGATAATTAAAACATCAAAAACTTCTCTGTTACCTCTTAAGGAGGTAATAATGGGCTATAATATTCCCAACAACCTTCGAATGTTTGCAATGCTCTCAATCCTGACGTTTCAAACTTTTATTCTCACATTTTTTTGCATATAGAATTTTCGACAGCACTAACATTTTGGAAACCCCAGAATTATTCTATATCTACCAATCGGTAAATTTATTTACAAATTATTCCAGCAATATTTACATAAAATGCAATACTTAGACATCGAAGAATCACATGTGAAGGGGATAATACTTAAATATACTTCGTGTGAGACAATCTCAAGCGAATAGATGTGCCTTTGCGGTATAGAAAAGAATCAACAGAAGCTGGAGAGTAATTTTGCAAAGATAGAAGGATAGGAAGCATTTAAAAGTGAAAATATTGGTGTAGAAATGAGAAGAGGAGAGGTCAAATTAGTAAATATTACGTATACGAGAGTAAAATGAGTAATTTACAAAGGACATTATATACATAAAGGAACTGAAAATAAATTACTTTATTAACGAGGTATCAGATGGAGCGCTCTGACAATTTTAAAGCTCATTCCGACAGTAAAATGATCATTTCCTAGCTCATCCACATTCGCGAAATATTGGCGAAACTCCCGACCCCTAGCGAACGCGAACTAGCCAGGAGTCGTTCTCCAACACATCGTCAAATAGGGTTTTAATAGGCGGTAACGTCGACCCCGTATCACACGGCTCATTTAACTCCCATCGATTCCCCAACAAACCGAACCGATCGGAGGATTCGAGGAGGATCCGTTGAAACGTCGGCAAGAGATGGGGTCGAGGAGGAACCAAACGATATCGGCGCAGTGAAAAAAAGAAAGAAAGAATCGAAGAGAGGAGCCTCTGGTCCAACAACGGACGTGCTTCTCGGCTTGCGATAGCGGCTACAAACAACTACGACCCACCCCTTGCAGAGATTCCCCCACACCTCCTCAGGGGTTTCCTAAGGGTGCGAGATGGCAAAAGGGGGTGGACATTCACCCCCTTTTTCCGTTGTCACGGGAAACAGGAAACTTTTCCCCTCCCCGCCTCCCGCGAGGGTTCCCGATCCTCTTCCCCCGACCACTAAGAGCACCACCGATGCCCCACGCCGCCCCCCTCGTATCGCCCTCCGCCCCGCCCCCACCCTAATTGATTCAATCAGAGAAAAACACGAATCTTGCGCCGGGCTTCCAGGGCCGGGTAACGAGACCGTGTTTGTAAGACGTGAAAGTGGATTGTGGAGGAACTAGTGGGAAAAAAGGGTGGGCGGGGGACGGACGGGAGGGGTGGAAGAAAGGGCGCAAAGGGGATTTTTAGAGGGAACGGGGGATTTTTTTTCGCAAGAGGAGAAAGGCCGTGGTGGTCTACTGCAAAAGCGGCACGAGTGGATGGAATCTGGAGAACTTGCGGCCTGCGATATCTCTCTTCCATTTCTCTCTCGGTAGCCCCGAGGGATACTGATCGTTCGGTAATTTAACCTGGAAAATGTTTCTGCCCTTAGTTGCAAGGTTTGGGAAGCGTCTCTCCAGTTCCGAAAATAGTTGGGATCCTTCTGGGACCTTATTTGTAACGGCGGATCCGTGCTTGTGTAACTCTTTCTCTCTTCGTCTAGCTCTCTGTGTTCTTCGTGACGTGTTGTTATATCGGAACTTGTGTCGCCCCCAACGGTGCATGAGGAAATGAAATTTCCGTCCAAACACGCATGCATGTAGCGATATACGAAACCGATTCCGAGTTTGAAGTAACTCGCAAGATATTCCGGTTCGAAGTAATCCTAATGACGTCCCATTTTCTAAGGAGACTGGAGGAACGTACTTGAGCGGCACAAACTATTTTTCTCCTTCTTTGTTACGGTAGTTAATGACATCCGCGAGTTCTATCAGATGAGACGCCTCGAAAATATGGCGGATCCGAAAGATATCAAGATCTTCCCTTAATTAAGGAGGCATATGAAATGTTGGAAGGGAAAATGATGTGCTTACGTAGGCAGCGTGGTATCGTTTCTGTCACCAAAGCTCGCTGAAAGGAGGATGGGGCTTATAAAGAAGTTCAGACTTGTTATTCCTCAATGTTTTTTAACAGTTTGATTAAGAACGTCCCCATTTTTCTGAGTAATGTGCATGAACTTAGATATAGAAGAAATAGACAGCTACAGTAGATAGAGGTGTTGAACAGGTTTTCAGAACATTGTGTGAATTTCGTCCACTTTTTCTTATCCTTTTACGGGTTTGAAATTTTATGAAGAAATTTACTTAGAGCAGATGTTTTATCTTCTCTTCCATTTATCTTAATTACAGTCTACAGGAAGAGCGAGGTTTCCGCCAAATATAAATTCGATATATAATTAAATTTTTTCTCGTTCTCTAAAAACAAAACAACTTTGCCGTTAAATCTAGGAATTTTATACGGCTAACTACAATTTCCTAAACTTCCGATTCAGATCAATTTTTGATGCCTCTTAAGACACAAATCATTGCGGATGTATTTTGAGGTTGTAAAAGTGAGTGGTGAGGATGAAGTTGAAAAACTCTGGTAATTATCTTTCGTGCTTGAGAAGGCTCTAGGGAGAAGAACTTTGGCTGAGTAATTATTTTATTCGATTATTTACAGATATTAACAGGAAAATCAAAAAAATCACGTTGTCTGTTCAATTTATTTCCAAAACTCTGCCAACATCAAATATCATAACTGCTGACATTTAAAGAAAATCAAATAATTCACATTCTCTACGCGCAATAGCGAACTCATCTTTCCCCTTTCCTAAGTCTTACGGTAGCTGGTGGTGAAAAGGTTGAGGATCCCAATAGCTTTCGCGGTTACACATCTACATCAACATATGTATATATAATGATGCATTGACATGAACTTTGCCATTCTTTTACGCCAATAATGACTTTGGTCGAACATTGCACGAGAAAATTATTTTTCAGCAAAAACAGGCAGAGAAAGCCATTTATCATGCCGATTACTTAGGAAATACATTGGAAGCATGCGATCAATTCGGCAGTTTTGGAATCCTTCTTATATATTCAGCCCTTTAAATTTTCTTTGGAAAAGAAATGCTTATGTTTCTCATGCGATAAAATTGAAATGCAAGAGAAAATATTGGGAACTTTATCATGGAAGAACTAGTCTTATCATTCAAGAATTAGGAGCTAGTTTATGCAGACATTGAGACCTCACGCATTACCATTTGAAAGTCTATCTTTCCTTGATTGCATTATTTCTGTAAAATAATGCAATAAAATAAAAATGATCTTTTCTGGACTCAGGTTATTCAACCATGAAGGTTACTTTTTTAAAGACAAGAGCGATAAACTTTGCAAGTTAAGCAGAATAATTTTGAGCATTTAGAGAAGAGGCATTTAGCAGAGTAGGTGAAAGATAAATGAAGTGAAAAAGTTCTCAATGAGGCAGCCAGCTTAATAACTTGTCGCCGAACCAGAGGGAAACTATGAAAAACCGCTATTCTTGCCAGAGTAATAACCGAGCCCGAATCAATACAGTAACAATTCTTGGATATTGAATGGAATCGAAAACCGTCATTACTTCCTACTTACATTCAAAGTATGTAACATTATCTCAGTCACGTTAGATTTTTTCACTTACGGCTGTTTTTTGTCCATAAAATGTTTACTTCGGATTGTGAAAGTCATAATATCTGAGTGTAGATGACCGGAGATAATAGCTAGAGGTGAGATTCTCTAACGGCATCCTGAATTAGGATTCCATCGGGAAGTTTATCAAACGTTTTTTTTTGGCACAATACATTATTATGGGTAAAACTGAGACGGGATTTTCTGTGCTCGAACTCTGCACCCGGTGATTTGGTCCCGCGACGATTTGGTCCGTGGCGACCGGGTGCTACGATGATTTAGTAAGTACATACATGCGATAAATTGGTAGTTGGGCAAGGCCGAAATTTGTCATAAATAATTTTTATTGTTATTGATGGATATAATGCAGAAAGTTTAGTAGTATTTAACCGTTTGTTAAACAAAAATTAAAAGTGTGCCTTACTGGAATCGGAGCGTAAAAGGATCGTATAGGGGAGGAAAACAGTTATCCGTACGTAAAAGTATGACAAATGTAATGTTTATGTGTAATTTCAAGTCTTTATTCGCAGGGAATATGCATCCCGAGATAAATGAGTGTAGTTTCGGGGATAAATATCGATGAGGAGAAATCGTATTAGATGGTTAATGCCAGGCACTATGCACTCTTCTTGTAAAATGTGATGCCTTTGTTCAGAATCTAGTGACTAATACTACTCCACTCTTCACAAAAACTACGACGACATAAGTAACAATGCCAATCTCCTAAACAACAGATAGTGATAGACCATTCCGAATTGAGGCTACCTTTTTTATTTCCTACCCTTTAATTATCTCTATCTTTTTTTAATTAACTCAAGTTCGGAAGGAAATGAACTGGATTTATGCCACTTTTTGGGGACAAATTATTATTATCGCATGCCTTATCGCATATCCTTCGGAAGCCTAAACGTTTCATTAATTATTATACTCTAACTCGAGCTATACTCTGCCCCGAGCATGACGGCTCTCAAACCTTGATCTCCACCTAAAAACCAAGAATAATCATGTAACTTTTAAACCATAAAATTAGTTTTCGGAGAACTACATCAAAGTGAGTTAATTTAGGGCTGTCTTACTTCATTTTAAGATAAAAGAACATGATTACAGGTTAAGTACAGAAGACTTAGAAATAGAATCGCTATAGGAGACTTGATTATCAACAGATGCTATTCGAAAAGTTTATCTGCACAGATCTCGTCGAGGAGATAGTCGGTTTTGTTACTCCAGTTAACAACGTTCGCGGGTTTCGATAGAAAACGAAAAAGCGTTACAGGAAACAATCGTTCTTTCCGCGGAGAATTGGAGAAATTAAGGATAGTCAAGAATCGATAGAGATATCTGTGTTTATAAGCCCCCTGCCATACGCCACTGGCGTCTTGAAGAGACAATATGAGAGTGTAAGTGTAAACTTAGATAATAATGGACCGTGGTTTCATTTACGAATACCGCACCCATACAGGAAACTTTATAATAAATTGTATTTTAAGATTTTGATCTTTAAATCCTCGATCATCACGTTACTTCTGAGTAAGCAAAAGATAAATGATAATCAGAGAACTTGATGAAGATATTTGAAAGGCATCATATCATACAGCGAAATATAAATAAATGCTTGGTAAGCTTTCATACATTGATATAGCTCCCAAAAAGAAATGCGTTTAAAATTTTGTAAATTAAAACTAGTTTTAAGAATTTTCTTCAGGAACAATGTGGTCGGAATTGATAAAAGAATAGGATCTTGAAATCAGCTAATTCAGCTTTGCTAACTGCGTGATTCCAGAATACTTTTCCTATCTGTCCACTCTGATTTATCCATTCTTCTTTTAGAATAGCAAAATTTTCTACTGCGTTGCGTTACTTATCCAAATATGATAATTAATCAGAAGATAGGTTTTATCACAGTGCTGCAAAACTGGCTTTTTCCGCCAAATATCGTGAATTTGTTGTCATGTGGTGGAATATAATAGTAGTTTAGCTGGCGACGAATAACTCTATAATTCGATATGCTTTAATGAAACTGCGATAACTTCCAAACTCCAAAAGATATGCGTGGTTTGAATATGTATGCAATCATGAGGTCGAATAATTTGACGTTCAAATAAATATAGAAGTATTTGAACATTCTGTGTTAGCTATTTTTTAAACTGCCCCGAAAACTCATCTGTCTCACAAGTTACTTATTAAGTTATTCGTTCTATGAATGTAATGCGTAAGAAAGACTCATTGCAAAGGGGTTTTGCCGTTTCTTATTCAATATATAAGCTATTACAAGGAAATTTTGAGTTCATGTATAAACTATAATTATTTAACACGTTTTTTAATATATTGCATTTAGTGATCAATATTTTATTCTATTTATGTACTGATATTCTGTTTTTGTAGAGTAAGGATTCTGGTGAGTTGATCGAGTTAATTGTTAAATGAATATGGTTTTTCAGATGTTTTAGATTATTTTGTAAATTATCGCTTTGTAAATTGTAAATTAGAGTAGTTTGCAAACTAATGTAGGTAACGGAGGACGTGTTTAAATACTAATGTTCTGTAGTTGTACATGTAGAAGTAACATTGTTTTTACTTTATGAAAATTGGAATAAGATAGCGATTAAATGTGGCGATATTGTACAATAAATAAATATTAACAAGTAAACAAATTAATGTCAAATGGTAAAGCAAAATTCTAATGTAAGTTCGACTTTGCCTTTTTTCTCCTGGTGCAAATTTTTTTTTACACTTCAGTACAGATTTATCGGAATCCTAAATTTCCTGCGAATATTTTAAGTTGATTTTAAGATTTCGGAGGTGAGGGTATGAAATGAAACTAAAAATGGCAGGAAATCGACGATGGTTCGGCATTCTTCCATCGGATGATTTTTTCAACCAGAGGGCAAATTAGGTCCAAACTGATGAACAGAATTTAATGTCAGGCCCTCTTTCGCATGATCCACGAAAGGGGAGATTAATTCACTGATGGAGAGACATAATAAAAGGATGAGTGAGGCATTGGAGGTGGGGATATTGTCGGGTTGAAATGGACACCGCAGGAAGCTGACTAGAGCGTTCTTGTTTAATGAGCCGGGATTCAGTAAATTGATCGGAGCGGTTGGAAAGTTTGCAGCAAAGTCCCCAGAGGCGAAGTAAATAAATTTCGGAAAATGAAAACTCTGAATCGGCGACTGTCAACATTTTTTGCTCGTATTGCCGTTTCTTCGGCGTTCTAGTTAGTAGACAAATTTTGCAAAAAAAATTAAAAGGGAGTCTAATGTAGGGATTTCTATATTATTTCTAACGATAGGGTTTTACGCGGACACCGAAATGTTATTTTGAAGGCTGAAAAATGAGATTTTGCGCGAAATTACTTCCTTGGATTCTGCATTTACTTTTCTTATATAAATAAAGTCACTCAACTCGGATATTTACATTTCTGTACTAGAAGAACTCCTTGGTCTATTCCTAGCTAAACTTGTTTATTTAGAGAAAACTGAGTGGTTGTTTCCTTATATTCGGCCTATATAATATACATATTTGGCTTTTATGTACATTTTTGAGTGAATACCGAAGGAAATTTTTCCCCTCCGCTTATGATATACTAATGAACGACCGGTTTGAAATATAATATACTAAGCGTTGCACCTGAGTTGGATATTGAATAAAAAGCAAAATTAACACCCTGTCACACGAATTATAAATATTTTAATTTGGAAATTCCCCTAAATAAAACATCGATCTAATGAAAATGAACCAGATTACATTATATTCCTCGTAATCACGGTACGTATATCATAATTCTTTGACTCAAGAACTATTATTGTAACATTCTATACAGTCCCATAAAATATTTTTTTGGAATACAAATGTAGAATATTATTCTTTTGTGGAATTATACAGATTTTAGGACTAGAACAACTCATTAAAAAAAGGAATTTTCTCTAAGCATCGCTATTCGAGCGTTCGACCGTTCATTGTTTTTTCTTTGACCACTTCGTCCGATGGCTCAAATTGATTTTTCGACTTCCGATTCATAACCGAAAGCCCCGATAAGACAAACCAAAATATTTGTCTTTAAGGTCAATAGCCTGAGGGCTGGTTGGACCAACTCTTCGACCACTCGATATAAAACTTGGGAGAGGAAATGCGGCGACTGGGTAAGGTAAACAATTAGGTAGTTTTCCCTTGCTTTCCTCATTGTGCCAGAATTCTATAGCTGGAAAAGTCCACGAAAGTCAAACACAATATATGCGAACAGCATTTGTCGTAACATTCGATAAGGAATGGCCATGGATGGATGCCGTTATTCATTATCACTCACGCCTCAGTGGCTTTATATTATCACGGTCATAAATAAGACTGATAAAAAAATAAATTATATTATCTATCCTTTTCTTTTATGCTGAACCAGACGATGAATAAATTCTTTATTCGTCGAAATGTGGTCACAGGAACCACCTCAAGCAACGAATTAAAATAAGTATCATTGCTCCGGAAAAGGCAGAGACAAACACGGATATCTACATTTCTCAAAGAGAAAGGAAAAGTGCAGATTGAAAAATGAGAAGAGCGAGGAGGAAGCGGGTGCAAATGTCCGGGTGAGGTGTGACTGGGCAGCCGTCATCTCTTTTCCACGGAAAGATAGTAACAGACTGCGAAGCTGCAGCGTCAGCTGCCCTCGGAATATATAATTTGACGTCCGTCCAAAAACCACCACACAGCACTGTCTGTAGTGGGGGGAGGGATGGACATAGGGAAGAACTCATGGCAGAGATGCTCATGAAGAAATCAGTGGGTGGTGAGGACATTGGAAAAGGAAATAAACAAATGAGCAGAGACAGGGTGTAACGATGAGAAGAAGGTACGCTAAGAAAACCGAATGGGTAGCAGAAAATGACACGGAAATCGAACAAATCACGACAACGATTTCCAAATGAATTTCCAATTTTTTTAATTCTACCAGATGAAATTCACGCCTAAAATGCGCCTAAAAATGGGACCGAATACCTAATCAAAAATATAAACGATATAGTCTTCTTACACACCCTTCCTCTACGAGTCTGTTTCTATTCAGCGAATAAATTTTATTTTTTGCTGAATTTCTAAAGTTTCTTCATCCCTAATGCTTATCTTCTTCCTTACTATTTTCGTTTGGTAGTTTTAAGGGAAGTACATATTCCTTAGGGACGGTCTTCACACATATTCCTTAGGGACGGTCTTCACACATATTCCTTAGGGACGGTCTTCACACATATTCCTTAGGGACGGTCTTCACACATATTCCTTAGGGACGGACGGTCTGTGCAATCAATATTTCCTGAGATTAAAACTCTAGGATACATAGATATTAAAATTTAACTCCCATTAACAACAATATACTGCTCTCGTGCACCTCTGGATGAAACTGTGTTGCATTAAGTTGTGCCCGTTTCCCTGCAATTGAATTTTACAAATCGCGAAAAAGCCGCGACTCGCAAAAATACCGTCTTTTGGGTAATTCGGTTTAAATATTTCTTCACAGTAAATTTACTTCTTTGTCTGCATCGAAAAAATAATACTACAAAAATAATACAGAATTGCCTTTGCCTTGCTGTAAATATTGTTCATATGCGTTGAGTATTAAGCTCGCAATAAATTAACAAATTTCAGAGGTACATAATTAAAAATCCGATACTGAGTTATATTTTCCTCTTTCATAGACAAGGTACTTCACAAAGTAACGACGTCGTTGACTGATTATACCCATAGTTCAACTTTACATTTATCTATGTATTTCTCCCCTGACATAAGGTGATAGTCGGTCTTCTGGGAGTCAAAGTAGATATGAAGACTGGAGGCTTTCGAGATGTGGGAATGGCGTAAAATGGAAAAAGCAAGTTGGGTGGATAGAAAAACAAACCCAAAGTTGCTACAGATGGTTTGGAAGGAGCGTGTTGATATGAAAGGGCTTCATCATTCTTCGCGTTTAATTGGGGAATAATATCAAGGGTTAAATGGAAGATGGGACTCTTTAGTCCCAATTTCGCCCAATAAAGACTTTTTTATTATTATTTTATTGTTATTATTATTAGGTTTCGGAGCTCTTTATTGGTTGTATTAATCCAGGTTTATTTCGCTGGGGTAGAGAGCGTCGGTTGAACATTATAACTCCGGCTGGCAGATTTATAATGCCTTTAATATAGTCAGTATTCGTCGCTTTTAAAAGATGTTATTAAATGACCGCTTTTAGATAAAAACATCGCATGTTGTATTAAATTATATTTCTGGGTTATCTGAAAGGTGTTTCTCCGCTATAGTTCCGTTTTCGAAGATAATTCTAGCATATATATGTATAAGATTTTTATCCGATGTCGAAACTAAGGCTGAAGTTACGCCTGCCTATATGATATTTTGTATACATGGTCATCCAATCCGAATGCAGAGTGGCTACGTTTATATCTCCGTATATAAATTTAATCTGAAGATTTTTGAGGTGGCTGTATTTATTTTGTAAAGTAATTAAGCGTCGACAGAAGAAATGGGTGAATCAAATACAGAGAGGAGAGGGACTGCTGAAGAATGTAATTATAGAATGCAAGGGAAGAGACTGAGGGGAAGGCAAAAGTTGTTAGAGGACATACATGGTGGTGGTAAATTACCGGTAAACCAAAAAAAATTTACTAAACAGGGAATATTAAGGCGCATTAACCTACCGAAAGGTAGAAAATTTGTGTATGTAATATACAGATGTATCTTTGATTAAAGGAATTTCTCATTCTGATACTCACTTTGCTATAAATACTCATAAAATTAGTTACTTGATTTTTTGGGTTTATAACCGCACACTGAAAGAAAATCTTATGGAATTCAGTTTATGAAGTCTTATGAGTCATCCTTAGAAAACAACGAGGAGGACATCGCTTTAAACTGAAGCAATAAAGTTCCCATATATTTCTGAGAAAATGTAATACGCACTCACTCAGTTTTAAATCCTTTTCGAATGGAAGCCGCCTCTCTCAAAAATGTTCAGATTTACCACAACTCGGCTGAACCTGACAGTTGATGTTCCAGTAGAAACTGAATTTTTCGCAAGTTCTTTTGAATCGTCCCACTGAATCCTGTGATAGATATATGCCATTGTTTGAAATACCAAACCGTGAACTTAACTACCGATGAAAACTCAGTGCTTCACCATCAGCAAATAAGTGAAAGAAACATATTATGTAGCAATCATTTTAAAAACAACAGCAACAGGGTATGTTTCAATTAAAAAATAGTCCACCCAATATTATGCTCTCAGATTTTGTAAATTTTTGCTTGGTTGTTTGGCAAATGCGGAGTAAAAGGTTTCATGATATCGTCGTATGAAATTCACAGCACCGGGCGTCGACTGTGCAATTAGAGGAAACAGTGAGGAGGATAGCTAATTTCCTTAGCTTCAGAGGTAAGAAGTTGTGACGCTACTCAACTTGAAAAGGAAACAAGAGCAAGAGGTTCCAGCTCATGATTGTTGATGATACTACACTATTATGCACGGAAACCCTGAAACTGCAATTCTATTAAGCGAAGATCTTTTGCTAAAGAATTTCATAGTAGCTTTTACCTATAGATAGGTTTCCTAGGCGTTATTCGTTATAAAATATGAGCCATAAGTTCTTAAATATATCTCAATTGATGGAAATATTGAAAGACGGTTCTGCCATAATACTAGGGTACTTAACATAATTCATCATTAATGCCTGTAAATCGATGATTTTGGTAATAAGTGTATGTGTTCCATTAAAATCGGCGTCAAAAAATGAAATAATATCGAATTATTTTCTAAAAACTTCCTTTTTTACTAGTCGTAAAAATATTCAAAGCATTGCAATAGACAAGAATTTTCTCGTTATAAAGATTGACAGATACATTTATTTACGCTAGCGATATAAATAGTGTAGTAATTTCCCGATTTGTAAAATAATGTTATAATTATATCTTCGCCTGTATCCTTCCTCTAAAGTATTTTGCTTTCGTGGAGTAGGGAAGTTACAATAACAACTAAATATTATTCTGACTCGGATAATTTTCATTTTGTAAATATTTAAAGTTATCAACTAATCAATAGTATCCTTCCAAAGGGGAAGATCCGGGTTCGAGAACCGGTCTCGGTAATCTTTCCGGTTTGTTCGAAGTCGCACGCCTAAAGAGTTACCAATACAGAGTTCTAATTTCTTTTCTTTCTCGGGTTAACTAAGAATGCCATTTATTTCGTATTAATACTTTATCAATGTCTTTTTTTCTGGATGTTGAAACATACAGTGGTACCTAAGATAATACCAGAATTTCTTTGTTCTTCTTTTTTTCTTCTTTGGCCGAATTATCATTTACCATGGGATCTGAAATCGTAAAAAAGATATTAACGTGGTGGAAAAACTAATGCACTCAATGCTTCACTCAACTATGCCTTTAAGAAACCTGTATCCACCAAAAATTTCAATAACAGGATTCGTTTGCCGAGTCCGAGGAAGGGGGGATTATCGTTCTCGCCACAGAGTGACGTATTTATGAGATTGGAACTACGTCAAGTTCCATACGATTTTAATGGCCATTCACCTTCACTTAGCAAGGATCTAATTAAACGGCAGGTATTCAGAATGACAGACTTATGGGTTAAATATATGCTAACTCTAACATTTATTTTTTTCTATTTGGTTTCCAGTGCTTTTGGTACTATCCCTGTTTTAAATGTCACTATGGGAACGACGCTTACTTTTTTAACTTCCATTGTGTCTTAATTTCTATCGTTAACTCCAAGTACTTGGCTATTTTTCTGGAATAAGTGCTTTGATAATTCCAGTTAAGAGTTACTGCTATTATGCCCACTATTAATCCTTCCTTTTTATTAATTTTATCAATGAAGATTATAACCCGTCTACTTGCTTTGAGGGTGGAGCTGTCATTATTTCTCTATCCCAATATAATTTGAATTTTTTTATTCTCTAGCATGCCTCTCGGATTGTATTTGTTATGTTGGATATTTTCAGCTATTGGTTCCTTAGTGATTGCTAGCCTTTGATATATGATTTTTGCCACATCATTTTGTTTTGCTGTGTAGTCGTTGCACGATAATGCAGAACACCCTCCCATGTTGTGGTTTATTGAGTCAGTTTTTTGCTGGACATCTTCTTGCATTTATCTGTCTGTGTATTTTATTTTAAGATATATTGTCATTATTATCATCATCATCATCATCGTCATCATCATACTCTTTCCGCGAATTTAGGCCAAAATCGCTTCTTCCCAACCTGACTTCTGAATTCATTTACATGATAAATTAAAACTATATTGAAAGCGATTTAATACAATTAACTTGCTTTATAAAAATAATATCACAACAAATCACTAACGAATACAGAAGGATTCGGGTTATATGGGTCACTCGCCTGCAGGGGTATCTTTGTACTTGTCAACCGAATTTTATAGGGAGAATGCAGAGAAACGGAGGTTGAAATCATGAAACGTGATGAGCGACTCCCGGGGTTGGATTTGAAGAGGAATAAGAGGTTGACGGAGGAAATGCTTATCCCCGCCACATGTCCCATCGAATGAAATTCAGCTCGAAACGGGAAAAGGCAAAACTCCGAGCGAGAGAGGGAGAAAAAAGAGGTGCTGACTAGTCTCTTTAAAAATAAAACACGTGGAGTGTTTTTCTGTTACCCCGGCGACCCCCTTACTCATGCCTGCGACGCCGCCATCTCTCCGTAACTCGCTCTATCACTCCCTCTGCACCCGTCACAATTTTGCAGATGCCTTCCCTCGGGATTTCTTTTTTCAAAGGGAGAGATTTGCCCTTCCTTTGGGGTTGAGATGTGTTATCGAGAAGAAAATTTATTTTTGGCCTGAGTCGCGATTTTGTATGTGGCTTCTGGAGAACTGACGGCGGATCCCCGCTGCAAAAGATATTTTCCGATATGGTGTCGGGGAAACGCAAAGTTTTTCACGGGCTCGTCGTTTTAATGATGTTAACTCCGCAGAGGATCCGATATGAAGGAGAGGTTCTCATTAAAAGCGGTTCGCTTCTCGAAAGCAAAGGGGAGTTTTTACGCGGCGAAAAGGATTTCGGTCAAAGTAAAGAGTTCTTCTGTAACTTAAAGACCAATTTGTGAGAAAGGGAATTGCCAGAGAGGTTGAGAATGAAAAGTGAGATTACTTTAGGAATTACATGAAACAATTCGGTGGATTGTCGGGAGAATTTCTCACTGTTAAATTTTCTATCGCAAATTCTTCTGGTCTGCGCGTAAAATTCATACTGGACACAACTTTGAATGCTTTTATCGATAATGATGTTCACAGCGAACTACGAAATTTAGCAGTAAATTATTTCTGATTATATTTGACAAAAATTAAACAGGACAAAGCTCTTGTAATGCATCGTAACCAATAAACAGCACCCGCAAACAATATACCTGCGGCTAAACAGAAGTGAATAATAGCGGTACGACATGTACTCGAATTCAGGTCTCCCACTTCCCAGGAAGGTATTAATATATTATATAATTAAGTTTATAGGTTAGAATACATGTCCGGAGAGTGTGAGACCTGGGTTCAATTCTCAGACATGTCGCTATTTTTCTCTTCTTTTTATCCTTCGGTTATAAAACACACATCTCCAATTGCAAATTTAAACGCCATCCTTCATTCCAATTCACCTTCATAAATAACAAAACATAATATAATAAAGCAAAATTGAACATAAAAGAAATTATATGCTACCCACACTTGACTATGAATCAGAACAGCGATCGTGAAATCTGCATTTCATATATCCATGTACTTTCCCCTATAGTGTGAAAACTATTCTTAAACTGAAAAAATAATGAAAAACGTTCGTTTTTAACAGTGAAATTTTGTAAAACTGCCATTACTCGCATCGATTTGGAAATAATCGGCCAGTTTTTTTGTCGCTATTTCTTCGTGTTTTCAGAACGCAGTAAAACGGTAAATAATTGCATTTTTTGCATAAAACTTAGATAAAAGTTATTGAAAGATAACCTTCGAAAATTTCACCCGCACAGCACAATTTATCGGTCACGTAATTTTTATTTTGTTTTTCAGTAACGAGTAAAATGTGGCAAATGTGTTCTGGAGAAATTATTAATTTTTTCAGCTCCTTTTTCGGGAGGATATCCTGCATACATTTTGATTTTTGTATTTGCGAGCGTAATTTGCCGGCGGCCGTAACAGCGAAAGCATGAATTCCGTCATCCACAGTCACTGCAGCGGACGCTGTCACGACTATTTACTCCGAACCCCGAGCTTAGAAGCTTGTGCATACAGGGGGTCCGGCGTGAGGCTATTTTCCCAGCATTGGGAAAAACATACGTGAGTTTGATTCTACATAGCGTCAATGTTGAGACGGACTTAATGACTTATGCCTGAGGCCTCTCGATAAAAGCTCAATCTGCCGTGTTAGGACAATATTCCAACCGAAATAAACTGAACTGCTTATTTATCATTTCAAGCTCACCTTATAAATACCCATCATGAAAGTTAACTATTTAATAAATAATACACAATTTAAGGTCTGTCAACAGACAACTCAGTAGATTCGGATCAGATCAAAAGAGCGAAAATATTTCCTGTATGGATTACATTCACATCGAATTAGGCCAAAATTTAAATTAATACTACTAAAAAAGGTTAGAGTTTCGTATACCTAAAATATTCTACGCATGAAATATTTTTCTAAAATCATGAATCATTAAGCCCTACATAAACAGGTTTGCAGGAGAGAATTTACGGGCACTATTATTCCGGATACCACATTGTGATAATTGAGCTTTAACAAGGAAAACGGGTAAGGGTGAAGTAGAGCAAGATGGTGCGCACCCATGAAAATTGCCAAGGAAGAATAGACTTGAAAAAAAGTCTGACGGGACAGGTAATCGAACCCGGGTCTCCCAATAGCCGGTCGGGTGCTCTGTCCGATGAGCTTGTCCGTTGCGAGTCCTTGCCCACAAAGTCTCACGAATGGCTTGGAAAACTTTTCTGCCGGGATAGCTCTAACATTTATAGCAGGAATAACTGCTTTTAGTGAAATTTGAACTTTGAAGCTTTTTAAACATTAGCATAATGCAAAAGTATTGTTATTTGGAACTGAAATCTAAAATTAAACAATTCCATGCCTAAAACCTCAAGATTCAGCAGTGTTTTATGTCACGCTTCGCTTCAGCTATATTCAATGAAAAATAATAATAATTAAGGACTTTATTCAGGGCGAGATTGAGACTAACAAGTCTCTTCTTACATCTAACCCTTACAGCCTAAGCTATATGTGTACTGTTAAAATGAATGGTATCAACCGAAACTTTATGGAATGACATAATTTAAGTATTTTAATATATTTAATTAGAAAACTTGTACTAATCCACAACATTCAATTACAAGACTTGAACAACTACACAAAACGTGTACTGTTCATAAACTGAGCTTCAAAATTGGCCCTTAGCGTGCAATTTAATCGCAACTATATGTAAAGTAATTGATTGAAATTTCGGTAATTTTAACTTATGTGTAGAATAATACCTATGTTGGATTCTTCTACTCAGAAATACCCTAATTTTCTTCGTGACACCTAGGTAACCAGATGATAAATTTCGACCCTCCGCTTGTCTCATCCAACAACGAAAACATTCCATTTAACAAAGGTGCGATGTTTTATGACCATCGGCCACCATGAGACTCATTTTTTTCGCCCTTCAGTTCAGGGCAATTAATAGTGTTTCCGAACCATCTGTTTCCATATAAAGTTTAGGCTGCCTTCCCTCGAATATCCTCCGTCAACGGTGTGTGACGGATGGCTTTTCTGCAACTCAAAATTCTGTACGGTTTTCGACACAAATAATTCAACTCACGAATAAAAAATAAACCGGGGCTTGAAACGTTAGCCAGCACAATATGATGAAATTCTCTCTCCCATTTACAAGTGATTCTTAATCGGACCCTTTCAGCCCTTGGACAGTTATANAAAATTTTAAGTAAGAATTAATGAGTTATGGATATTATTACTATAGGCTTCCTAATCAAATTAAAATTCAAAGAAATTCCGTCATTCTTGAAGGTGGACTTTGCTGTCGGAATAATAGTCATTAATCTTTCACGAAGCATTGAAGTTACGACCGAGAAAGACTGGGAAACTTATTAAACAAGCCAATTCTTTTTACTTGCTACTTCATTCGTAAGTTAAATTGCAGTCTATAATTAAATTTTCCTTCGTATCGATTATGATAATAATAAAAAATTATGATTCCATTAATGGGTTACGAGTATACGTAGTGAGCTACGTGAAGTTGAAATAAGACTGCCATTCAATCCATCCTCATACTTTGTGCTCTATTAAGCTAGAGATTCCGAATAAAACTCAGCTTTTTTTGAGGATAATGTCCGGTTAGAAACACGAAGGTGTTAAATTATTCTGCATTCTCGGAGATCAATTATATATTTATTGAATTACTACCTATCCCGCTAGTGAAGAGGTTCAATTCATTTATTTATTTTAAATTTTGCTGCTATGTAACAGATTTTAGCTGGCTGATTTTATCCCTATCACGCCTTGAGACGTTGTTCCAAGTTCGACGTTGCATATTTATTTTAATGACTATCACGTTTATAGTATCAACTTAATTAAACATTTCTAATCACATGCGTATAGAAATATATATATATTAAACACATATAGCCTACATAAATAGTAGCTCATTACACTTATAGGGAAATTAACTGGGAGCCATTTGCTAGAGGACTAGTTTGCCGACTTCACAGTACGGTTTTTCTATAAAATATTAGTAAATTGTTTTAAATTAGTACGGTTTTTCTATATAATATTAATAAAAAAACCACTAATTTTCCCCACAAAAGAATTATTCAGGGAATTTGATGTTTTGACCTTGAGACAGTTATATGTTTACAATGTTGTTAAATATATAAAAGGAAAAAACTTAAACCTACTAAAAACAAACCACTACATATATGACACTAGAGGTAAAATCTCTAGAAATGCAGCGATACCCTACTACAAAAAAAGTAGATCACAGTTGCAATTTCCCTATCTAGTAGTTAAGATTTATAATCTGTGCTCAAGACTAATAAGGAAATTATTGGAAAAAAGAAGTAATCTGACAAAAAAGGATAAGGTTATCATTGAAAGCTGGGTAAAAGAATACATTTTTGAAAACCTAAAAATTTTCTAGTTTGTTATTTGGTTGTAGATATTTTTTTTTGTTTCCTTCTTCCCTATTTGACTTGTAAATCCTATGTTAAAACTAAAAGAAAAGTACAACTTGGTGTAATGTAAAATCTGTTCCTCACTCCAAACCTTGAAAATAATTCAGTTTATTCCTTCTCCCTATTACATTAATTTTGTACTCCTATGTAATCATTTATAAATCTATTTGTTTCTAATATGCAAAATTCTATTCAACTGTTAAGAATAAGAATGTATTCCTTTTTTCTTTCTTCCCTGTTTTTTATCTTTATTTTAATTAGTATTTCTGTGATGTTTAGCATTTGCATTGCCAGTCTTTGTATGTGACTCTTAAATGTAATCTTAAATAGATAGCAGGACAAGGTTATGTAATCTTTTGGCTATCACAAGAATCCCCTATGTCTAACTTGGTAAATTGTATTATTTATGTATCTGAAAAAATAAATAAATAAATTTAACGAAAACCATGTAATCCATGAAAGTGATGGTAGTACCATGGAAGGATGGACATTCAGTTGGTTCAAATAAGTCAGCGTACCGGAATCGATCGTCGCTGCGTGGGTAAGAACGAAGAAAATGGAGCAGATAATTTAATGTTCCGACGATTCTCCGATTCCTCTTACTCCGGGAATAGAGAGAATCCAATCTTACATGACAAAGATAGAGAACGGCGGGAATCCTTCTCCTTCCTTCCGATGATGTGATTCCGCGATAACGAAGATTGGGGAGCGCATGCGCGTAAATCAAGCGATAGATGGCGCATAAGAAAACCCCACCTAATTGGCGGAAATAAAACGGATAAGCTCCTCCATCAAATATCCTCGGCACGGTCAAGTTTCAGTTGATTGGGGGAATAAACATGTCTCCACACAGACTCCATCGATTATTTTTTCTCCTTCCTTCTTAGCTTACCCATCGGAAAGGTCTTCGGGAGGCCACCCGAGGGATTCGCCATGTCGGACACGAAGTAATATGCGGAAAGGTGAGAAGAGATCTCGAAAAAATAAATTCGAAACTGTCTTCCTGGGGAGCAATAAATTGTGTCTTGGTGGGAACTCTTTATACGAAGGGGGGATACGAGTTTCGCAAGAAGAAGCAATGGCTATGGAGTAATGACGATCGTATTCCTAGGTCGTTCACTGATGGCGGAACATTTCTCTATGGTTCGCTTTCCTTCGGCCGTTAACACGTTGCGGTCCGCTCACGGAGGCGGGCGCTACTTCCCTTGCTCTATTCTCTTCTAGGTTGAAATTTATATACTATTTTGCTCCAGAAACCAATGTTGATGTTGCCATAATATTGCTCGACTATTGATAGTTCTAACTTCGAATATCAACTATATAATTTTATAAAATCCATTATGTGAATTAGTAAAATAAACAGATCATAATTAAAATATAAAATTAAACAAGTTTCCTTACAGCACTTTTTCTGCTACAAATCAAAGCTTCAGTACATTAAATTTACAATGCTAGGAATAACTGAATAATACGACCAGGGAAAGAAGTAAAGACATGCACAGTTGCACATCCTTGAATAGTAACAAAACTTTGCGATTACTTTATTAAAATATTTTTAAATGCACTTCTCGATAACTAACTTCTTGCGTCCCAACAAGTAATGCCTCGACTTCTTTATGCGAGAATCTTTCTTAGAAAAATTTTATCTGAATGTATTTTATGGATTTTTGGTATTAGGAAAAAGGGCTATTTTAATTTATGAAAGTGGGACGAAAAGTTGCGATATAATTTCAAGAAAGGATTAGCAAACTAAGTGTCAATATACTCTGTAAACGGACCGATTTACCACTAGGCGTGAGAAGCTAATAGGGTAGATTATGTAAGGTGTTCATACATCTCCGGCGGCTTGCAGGGTACAAAATACAAATCTAATCCTAATAGAGATATTATTCGTCGTAAGAACACTTGCTGCGATAAAAATCCCTTGCACAGTATATTTCATTATCTATCATTTATTTAGAAGCCAGAGAGAAATTTTCACAAGTCTGTTTCATCGAATAAAACTCGTAAGCTATCATATTTATAGAAACATTAAACTTTGTCAATATTTCCGTTTTATCAATTTCTCGGAAAAAGCTATAAACTCGCTCTTTTCCTCCAATCACAAAGTTACGAAGCTTCATAATTTATGGATTCACACCGGGATTATATCAAAACTAACTTCATCGATGTCTTTCGCCTGAAACTACCCTTCGTTACGGATAATACCGGAGGAGGGCCCGTTTCTCTGGAGGCAGAACGTACTTGATTCACAAGAAAAGTTTCGAAACAAATGAACCCAAAATGTGAAAGACCGCAGACACAAACAGCTTCCTTTTCTTCCCCTCTCCAAAGAATTTTCTTCGAGAGGGCCGTGATTGGAAATCCTGCGAGCCACTAACGCTGACTTCCTTGTAGTTCGACTCGTTTATTTTATCCTCTATTTCTTCGCAAGAACAATGGCAGAACGCAATTACCGAAGCCGTCCTTCCACGACGAGAGGATGCTGCATCCATCGGAAAACTCGCGAGGCGAGAAGAAAGGAAAAACTAGGTAACTTCGAGTTATTCTTTTCGAGCTCGAGTTATTCTTTTCCACTTCTTCATCTCTCTTTCGGACTCTTACCTCTTTCGCCGGTTTTCTAACTCCGGCACGTACTCACCCCTTCAAAATTTTCACTTCCTTTTCCACCATCCTCTTACCGTTAATTCTTTTTCCGTCGACGGAGCGTACTCGAGAGTCACGGGGTGAATTGGGGGACCGTTCCCATTTTCTTTGATGAGGTTGTGTGCTAACCTCGGGAGAGCTTTGTAAGGAAACAATGTGGTTATTTTTTACCCGTCTCTTCTTGATACTTGCCGCCCTTCCGGAAACCGCCGTCGAGCGGAAAAATCGTTTGGCGCCACCTCCGCGGCACCGGATGTCCGCCATACGAATGGGGGGAAAATGGCGCCTCCTCGTATTTCCTTTCACCGAAGTATTTATTGATTTACACCCGCACCGAGTGTTTCTTAAAAGTAAAACAGGAAAGGATTTGACACCCAAGCTCTTTCCTGGTGCCACGGAATGTAATCTCATTGTTTGTGTATGAATGATGGACAGCTATTCGGGAAGAAGACCGATAGCTATCTGTCAATAACTGTCAAATGTTTTATTTTTAATAATGTAATTATTATTATCATTAGAGAATCGAACTTTAGTTAGCCAACTTAGTGGCAACGTGCTGCATACATAAGTTATCTCCACCGTAAATTTAACCTCTGTGACACTTGCATAATTCGCGTACGAATATCATTGGTATAGGACAATAGGCTATACATCATTGATATAGGTAATATATCATTGGTATAGAGAGCCTGATAAAATCACTCGGGTAAAACTCACTGTAGGAGATAAGATCTGATTACAGACGAAAGGTTTTCGAAAAATTCATCGCTCCTGAATCTTTAGGTGAAGTAAAGGATATTGTCATTCCGGTGAACAGCATGCGTGATCTTCGAGAGACGACGACCAAGCGTTACAAGGAAATAATCGCTGAAACAGATAGTTACTTCTGGTCATTCTTTCAGAATAGCTTCAGAGAATCTAATAGGGTAGATTAGGTAAGGTTTGAATACAACCCCTGCCATACGCCACTGGCTGCTTGCTGGGTACAAATCTAAATATTTTGTCCTTTATGAAGCGTAAGAGAATGTGTAACTACTCTTTCCTAATATTTGAAGGGAGTATGTGCCCCATTCCAATAACCTTGTATGTATAAAACGAACTTTTCCATTCCATTCAACGAAATCGAAGAAGAAGAAGAAGCAAATAAATTTTAGTTTAAAATAATAGTCGTATTAGGAAAACAATCATACCAACTAAGTTTGAAGTTTGAAATTCAACCAACTTTCCGTTTGAAAAATTGACCGTCGTATCATCTATTAACGTTGATAACTTTTATGATTTGTTACACGAAAAAAATGTACACTTGAAAATCCCATCAAAATAAAATGCAGCGCATTTGCTATTACGCAATGAACTACTGATATGCGTTATATGATCAAATTTAGGATGAAGAGGGCGTAAATATCAGTTAATCGATCGGTTTGTAATCGATATCGGCTTATTTACCCGTCATTCCTTGACCGAAACCCTGGCCAGAATGTTAGTCAACTGACTTGTTCAGTGGTAAAATAGTCTCATGTAGTATCTTGCATCAAGTGAGTCTCCAGGAAAATTCATCTTCAGGATCTTTCCCCTCGAATCCGCTTTCATAGGAATTTCGCTCTCCTTCATTCATCCTTTGTTTCGGGTTGACTTGAGTCGATATTCCACTTCCTTTGTGTTCATAATAAAGAGAACACTTGAAATTGTTTCGAGAGAATATGTAAGCTGAGTGTTATCGACTGCAAAAACGAAACACGTTTCGAAAATAGGTAGTCTCCTCTGGATCGGGAGGTGAAAAAGTGCTACGGCTATCCTATGAAAGAAAGAAAAATTATTCTCCCATGTATTAAATTAGCAACTTTTATTCGTCTCGAAGGAGATAAAGTTAGAGTTCTATCAGAACTTTTTAATATGGGGTATGTTTAGATAGAGATGAATGGTTTCAAAAAAATTAGTAGAGGTAGAATAAATAGTGTGGCCTTTTTTTCTCTAAGTCAAAGAAATTACTTATTTTTCTATTATTTGACCTAATTTCGAACACTGCTGAGGGATGTGGGATGTAAATAAGTCTCAGATGGTTCAATGTAGAGCAGCCCGTTTATGATGGAGATTTCCGGTTCTGCATTAAAGTTAAGGCTATGATAAAATCCCTCCGGTGGAATTCGTTCCAAGAAGATCTGATTACTGACGGATGCTTTTCGAAGAAATCATTGGTTCATAACATTAAGACGAAGTAGGATGCGTGATTCCAGTACGAATCCGGTCGGATTTTTGTTATGGATACTCGAGTTTGGACTCGAATAAAATCTAAACCAGGAATCCCACAGAAAAACGGGTTACGCCAAATTTTAGCTTGTTTTATTCTACGCTTCACAGTGCAATGCAAAAATTTTTGTTTACATCCGGTTGGTATGTTATTACAGGTAGAACGAAAAAAGTGCCCGTTTTTTCGCGCTGTTTAACGGAGCGCTCACTTTGAAATTTCATATCTTAAAAAGTATTAATGCAATTGATACAACATTTTGACGTAATATGAGAATACTAATTTTTTAATTAAATGAAAAGTTTCAAATTATTTCCATTATGCGATAAGAAGCTGTTATTGATTATGTAAAACAACTTTTTCTCGGTAATGGATGGACGTAAAAACGCGGACTTGGTCTCGTTATAAAGTTCTTGGTAGGAATTTTCACAAACAATAACTTTGGCTAACTTCAACTCGACGATTTATTTTATAAGAATTAATATTTAACAGGACTGTAACGTGCCCATGAACGCGCAGGAAGCTACCACCGATTGCAAAACATAGTAGTTACTTCTTTTAGTTTTTTCTGCAGAGCATTAGAATTGGTAACAGAGTTGATTAGTTGATGATCTAGGTGTAAATTTACTCCCTGCCGTACACCATTGGCAGCTCGCGGGGCATAAGTGTAAACCATAAAAGTGTAAATGTAAATTTATGAAGATACTTAGTATGGGGACCAAGATTATTAAACATAATCAGACATCCAGTTTCGCTCACCTTATTAAGGAATCAAATACTGATGGGTAATTAGAGGGGCCTAATTAAGCCGTCCCGTCACTTTTAAGAACTATACGTGCCGATATCCACATTGGTACAGGAATATATCTCTTACATGAGGTAATGGAGAGTAAACAAATAATTCTGTAACAGTACCTATCTGTGATAGCTTCTTAAAATCGTCATAGTGGTCTAGGAGTTATTATCATCTGAAAGAGATTAATTTATTAACTAATATCTCTGACCCAATGGTCTTCGGACTTTTTTTGAAGCTTGTTGCGTGTATGTACATTTTCTCATACTTAAAATGAACTCACTACTCAATAAGAGCCTATACAATTTGCCTATACTTCAGGGGCTATCTTATTGTCCCGCTTTTACTGCTCTGAAATCTGGTAACACTAAAACATATCCGGAGCAATTGTTAGCTTTTTCCGTCGAGCGATCAATTTACTTTGGTCGTTTTCCAATTCTTTTTTATTTTCTTTTTTGTATCCTTCTTCCTATCTTATAGATTTATAGGGAAGGAAGATGAGTTTCAAAATTTTATTGAAACAAAACCCAAATTTCCTCTATTCCAACTGCTCCAAGTCATCTTCGCGGTGAATGCCATCCAAGAGATTGATTGAAAGAAGGAACTGCAACTGTTTTGAGCATATTCACATTTCCGAACCACCCAATGAAATCGAGTCATTGACATCTCAATATCCCTGCCTAAATACGCTACTCATTCAGTAAATGATGAGCCAAGTGTCACTTCGTGAATATGAAGCAGAATAAATCAAGGTATGCATTTTCAATATGGCTTAGTTTCTCCCATCACTTTTTCTTTCACATTTGACAATGGATATATCTTACAAAGTTTGGAGAAAAGCGTATGATTTAGAATGGCGATAAACTTCGAACAGCTAACAAACAACTTATAAGCAACACCTTAAATAGGTTATTACGAACAGTTGTATACAACGAACAGTGTATAAATATTTCAACGCTGCATTATTCTGCATTAGACTAATGATTTTTCTTAACTTTCTTAGCAATAAGAAGCCTTGAAATGCATTCTTTGATTTAACATCAATAACTGCCAAAAAATCAACTTGGCAAAGAGTTCTCAACGACAAGTTAAAACATCAATCTCTCTTTGAATAGCAACCGATAAAATGTAGAATGTGAATATCTAAGAATGTTAGTTTTTGAGTTATCTTCAGTATCGATCTTAATAAAATTTCTAAAATGAACTGCATTTAGAGAGTCCGCCTTTCAGTGTATACATTTTAAGTAAGCTAAGCCTTAAATTAAGCGCTTAATTAAGTTAAGCGCTTAATTAAGTTAAGCGCTTAGTTAAGTTAAGCGCTTAGTTAAGTTAAGCACACTGTTCATTAACAAAATCCGTCTTAAGAATGCACTTACAGAAGGAATCGTCAGCAGAAAGTTTTATCGAGTCTTACTGCATTAATCGGTTGCATTTATCATTTAACATCATATTTAACATATTATTTCACGCATCACTACTTTTAAAGTCCCCTACCAACGTCAGAAATGAAAAAGAGCATAATTAATCGTATTATGCACTTAATATTTTTTGTGGTGACCATTGTGACAAAATTAATTTGATAATTATATATTATCTTTTCAATTCTTGATCTTGCTAGGTAATACCGTAGATACCTCTTTTACTAGGGAAATCATTATTTCATCATGAATGACAAACAAACCCGAAACCATACCTTACTCTACCTTACGACATATCAAAATATTCATGCAAAATAATATAATGGTTAGTCAACCGCCAGTATTCGTCCTCAAATGGGAGATCAGGGTTTGAGTCCCGGTCCTGTGAGACTTTTCTCATCTCTGCTTTTATTTGGAAACTCATCATGAATGCAGAACGTTAGTAATAAAGCAGAAAAATCGTTTTTGAGAAAACATTTCCATGATATAGAATATACAAATTTGCAAAAGTTTCCTTTCCAGAAATAGATAACTCACCTCATTTATCTTTTACACTTTATATTATTTACATACAGTTATTTACAGTTAACTTACGTATTCATATCATTTACTGAAGTTTAGTTCCGTGTTATTTACAAACACACTAAAAACACTCTCACGCTGATACTTCAATAAGTTACGCTCGCGTGTTTTTGTCACGTCCTCATGCTTCGCTCACAGTAAAACCAACGCGAGCGCTCCTAACTAAAGAAAAAAATTGCTTAAGCGCAAGAATACCTTCACCTCTTGAAAACCTCATCGAGAATCTTGCCGAGATCCCCCAAAACCTCTGCAGCATCCTTTTGTTCCCGCGACATTCGAGAGTCACATCCTTGAAAGGATTTCACAAGAGCTATATACTTGGAAGAGAGGCGTCCTTGCGCCAGTACCCGCCTCTCCCGAGACCCTTTCTACTCCTTCCCTCGCAATCCCTTCCAATCAGTCCCAAGGTATCCCTTTCTCCTCTCGTACTTTTTTCCTCAGCTGACGATTCCACTTCTCGAGGGCCCCCTCAGTCCGTGACTAAAACAATGATCGCCCCCATGGAACATTATTGTGGAAATATTGGTTCCGAATTAGTCCAACAACGGGGTTTTTCCCAAGGAAAGGAATCAAAGGAGGAGAGAAAAGAGGAGAAAGGAAAGAAAATCGTGTTCTCTCGAGGACGGTTTACGTAACCTAAAAACCAGGGTTCCATTCCAGGGTCGAAGATAGATTTAACACGTAGCTCGATGGGAACCGACGTGTATCTGTGTCCCAATCAAACCGAATTTAGCTGGGTCGCTCGAACAATACAGCAAATCCTGCTGCAAACGCTAATTTTTAGCGACGATTTTTATCTACCATCCTAATTTTTTTCCGTTTAATATTCATTCCAAATGTGGAGCGAAGTCTATTAATTTCTGAGATATATGGATAAATTATCATTATTGTATATTTGTATTACCTTTACTATAAGGTTTTCATATTTTTTATTGTATTCTTTTCTTTTCACTATTTTGTCTTCTTTTTACATTATGTACTCTCTCTGCCCCTTTTGTTTCTACTTTCTAGTCCGAACCCTCCCACTTCTTCTCCATCTTTGCCTTGTCCAACTACTGCATTCCAGTCCCCCATTACAATTAGGTTTTTATTGCCTCTAACCCTTCCCATTACTTCCGGGAAACGAGTGCAGCAGGGGTGTTCACATAGAGGTGAGGTTCACACCGGTTCACTTTCCGGTTAATGAACATGTGTAGATAAAATTTCAGAGGCAAAAAAAAATCACAAAATCTACTTAAGATCATTAACTTAACACAGCCGCCGCGAATCGAAGCGCGAGGCGACTACTCTCTCGGATATGAAAGTCAAAAACTAAAGTTCTGTTCAAGATATCGTCTTGAAACAATAATTCATTTTAAATGTAAGGGTTATGACTGTCGCCTAGACTGGAGAGGGGAATAGAGGGGGATGTGTGGATTAAGGATTGTTGTTTTGTTAATTGTTGTATGTTCTATAAATTGAGGTTATGTGCTGACTGACTATTTTATAAATTGTTTTTTGGTATGGGAATTCAGTTTATTGTGTTGTGTATTGCAGTGCTTCAGTTGTATTGTTTATATTGTGCTATCAACGTACGTAGATTGTATTGTGTTTCCCTTGCGCTGCCACCAGACGGCGTGTGACTGCGGCGCTAAACCATTAAATAAAGAAATAAACATTTAAAAGGCTTAACACAGAAAGAGATCAAAGCTGAGTTGGATGAAGTTCGTGGCACATCAGCTCCTGCGTTTGCAACTGTTTACAATTTGGTAAATGAGTTTAACGTTTAAGCGTGATAGAAATACCATTCAATATCTAACAATTTGTTTGTATATACTCGCCATGGCGAAGCGAACGAATTTTCTATACAAGGTTTTTATTTATTTTGTAACAAAAGGCGGATTTACACCGATGATTCCTAATAGAGTGATTAATGTGATTTTCGGTCTTTGATAGTTTAAATCTGACCCTTACATTCATAAAATTATCCTTGATTGGAGGAGCGTAGCCAGGATTTGTCCTGGGGAGGGTTTGGAACCGTGAAGTAAACACGGCATTGCCTGCAGCCCATGGGTAGGAATACTTCCGCCCAAAATCTAATAAAAATATAGACTTATTTATTTTAGCATCTATACTCAGCGAATCCCAGCAATGTTTGTCAGGCATAATTGCGAGAGGGCTCTCGGAAAGCCGATTGGGTAACGTGCTTGACTTCGGTGAAAGCGGTCCCGGGTTCGATTCCTGGTGGAGGTTTACGTGCGAAATGACCTCAGCTGTCGAAGCACTTTTAAGGATTTTACTATTATTATTATTATTATTATCAATTGCGAGAGGCCATCCTGCATGTTTTATTGTTTGCTCTGTCCTCGTGAGCGGGGAGGGGTTTGAACCCCCAAAACCGCCTTCTTGACTACTCCTCTACTTGGTTGAATACTACCACGTAAAGGTCGGCGAGCTACTTTTCGCCGACCGAAGGTCATACGGCCGAAGACAGTCCTATTTACATATCCAGAACGGTTGCTCCAAAGAATTTGATATTCTTCCATTTCATCGACTCCTGATATCCATCTGACTTTGGCGCAACAATTGTAAATCCTCCCCTCTCGGGAGACACCGTTAATTGGCTCTCGAGGAACACGAGGAGGGAGAGAAACGCGTGCGCGGGAGAGAAAAGGGAGGAGTCGCGCGTTTATTATGCCATTTCGTCTCCTCCCACGACGTCTCCCTCACCCCGAGCATCTTTACGTGGAAGTTGCCAGAGGATCCTCCCGACGATTAGCTTCCTAAACGTGTGAAGGGTACGTCATCCCGCGCCGAAGCAGAGGGGCTCATTATTTTGGAAGCGCCATAAGGGGATCCTCGCGGCACGCAACAATGGTTACCAACGGTGACGAGACAGCTTTCGCCTCTTTCCCTCACGCTCTCCTCCCACGCTTTCATCCATGGGAGACAGATGTACGCTCGAGATGGGGGATTTGAAACTTTTTTGTTGCAAAATGCATACGCGTGTCCGTAGAATAAAGAAGGGGCGGATGGAAGAATAGAGGCCATGCGAAGAACTTTAGGCAAGTGGCTAAATAAAGCTTCAAATCCATTCGTTTTGGCTCTATTTCATCACCAGCTACTCAGGACATATCTTTATTATTATTGTTATCATTATTATTGTTGTTGTTGTTGTTATTATAAAACTTTATTTGGTTAGGCCAATGTGGGCCTCTCTAACACGTAAACCCCTAATTCGGATGTAGTAACCTCTCATTAATCTTATTATCATTAATAATTAATTAATTTTAATGAAAATTAGGATAATGTCTAAAGGAGAATTATTACTATCCATTAATTCTTCTTCGACATGCTTATGAAGAGCTACATTTTATTGCTTAGCATGGACATGTGGGCAGACACCTTAAACAGTCACAAAATTCAAGAAAAGGCAACTTTAGTTGTTTCAAATCTCGGGACTTTTAACTTCAATTACTCCAACCAACCGTTCGGTTGGTATTAGCTCTTCCAGAAATGTAGCAAGCAGAGATTAACCGCTGCTCTCACCTTTAATTCGGATAGGAGTGAGAAGCTTGTATCATGTATATTAGGAGATTCCACAAATAGGCAATAACTTAACCGTCACCCTAGTAATTTCTCTTTCGACGACCATTTTTTCTTAGCTTGCAGCCAAAAAAGAGTATCTTCTGTAGCTCGTGTTTGAGTCTCGTGAAAGTTTTAACAAAAGTTCTTTTTCCTACCATACATTCTTTTTGAAGAATATCATTTTATCCGTCATATTAATCTCACTTCAGCTCTAAAATTCTGTTTCAAATATTTGCACTGAGACTCGAGGAGGGAGTGAATGCATTTGATTCCTTTTCATGGGATCATCATATTGTTCTATCATATATGTACCACCAAAAGTTTTGTGAATAGTGATTTTTACTTACGCTGTAGTGACGTTGATTTTCCTAAGTTGTACAGATAATGTATTTGGCCATATTTACCAGTGGACAGGAACATTTTCTATACATTCACATGAAGCGCTGTAGATACTGTAACGCTTTACTTTATTTTTGCTATTACCAGCGTTAATATTCTTGGTGACATTAAATTTTATTGAATTTGATTATATATTTAAATTATATAATTTGAATATTAGTAGAAATGGCTGAAGTAGAAAGGAATAAGATCAGAGGAAGGATACGGAGCAAAGAAAAAGACATAATATTCCATGTTTTTAAATACTTCATTGCTAAAATGAATGTGAACGAGGCAGTTCGGGAAACGAGTGCAGCAGGGGTGTTCACATAGAGGTGAGGTTCACACCGGTTCACTTTCCGGTTAATGAACATGTGTAGATAAAATTTCAGAGGAGTAAAAATCGCAAAATCTACTTAAAATCATTAACTTTGGCCGGTTTTCCTCGATTTCGGTACGCGTAGCATAATCAGCCACCGCGAATCGAAGCGCGAGGCGAC
Organism: Ladona fulva; assembly: GCA_000376725.2. Classification (NCBI taxonomy): domain Eukaryota; kingdom Metazoa; phylum Arthropoda; class Insecta; order Odonata; family Libellulidae; genus Ladona; species Ladona fulva. Next base: position 222,650 of record KZ308757.1, on the reverse strand, counting down.
TACTCTCTCGGATATGAAAGTCAAAAACTAAAGTTCTGTTCAAGATATCGTCTTGAAACAAACTGTAAATAAAAATTTCAACGTTTTTCTCAATTTCTCTCGCGACAAGTTCTTCGTTACGTGAGGAACAAAAAAGTTTTAGGGGACGTATAAATTATACTGCACGACCAAATTTTTCGAAAGTTACGTTCCGATTTCATAATTATTTACGAAGACGTGATTATTCGAAAATTAATCTCATGTGATTTTTATACGTTTGGATGATGCAAAGAGCAATCACAGGAAAAAATCAGCATTTTATGTTGTGTTGGAAGACAGTAATGGCAGATTCAAAAATGTTCACTAGTGAAAATCGCAGCCATTCATTCAATATTTGCTTTAAGCTTTGCTTCTCTTGACATAAAATCATAAAATCTTCATCTCTATGTTGATAAAGTCATTCTCATTCAAACTTCATCAGAATTTAAGTTGAAATCGACCATCGAATACTACGAATCTTAATTTTATCCATTCGGACGCCCCGCGTAAAGGAGACCCGGCATGAGGCTAGCTAACTTCCTTACGGAAGAATACATGTGTTTTTTCTCCCGTAAGAGCCCATGACAAGAATGGTTGAAACGGACTATAGACAGATTTTATCTCTTAACATTTGTTAATTTGTCATACACGATTCTACCCATGCATTGGGGACTGTATTCTAAGAATTATTATTTTTTCTCTTTTCTCATATATGTCGTGTGATTGTGCAATTATCTAAGTTTCTAGATTCACCCTATCAACGCATTTGATTCTGGTCTTAACTCTGCAATCTCCATATCCAAAAACTCTTCCGCCAGATTTTAAGGAGCTCATCTCAGAAATCGAGACCTCTTACATTCATTCATCAACTTAGTCACACATATTTTCTACTCTTATTATTCAGATCAATATCCGAATTTATTTTTCCATTCTTATCTTCTGCTTCATAATCTTCCGCCTTATATGAGCTCCCATACGAAAATTTCATCCAGGAAATTTTTTAATCTAACAAAATCTTTGATCTATCTGCACCTCCATCTATCATTAAGGACTTCACGTTCCTTTTTCTTCTAACATTTTTGAAATTGTACTCAGCTCTCCTAATATAAAAGAAATAAGGGCATCATCACAGCTTCACGCACCCAAAATCGATAAGTTATCAAGAAAAATGAGTATGCACTAAGATTAACTGCGTAGTAAAAGCAAACTTTTTGGTAGACAACCTATATTCGGGACTTAAAGCTCTTTTAGTTAATAGGCTGTATAAATGATTCTCGGGTTTAACCAAGGTAAGTTTTGGAGACATAGCTGTCAGCAACGTTTCGATGACCAAGAAACAAGAAAAAGTTAATATTGTAACATTTCTGCAACATATTACTCACGAACTAGAATGAATTAAGCAACAAGAATCACGATTTTAAACTAAAATAATGCATAATAAAAATTTTACAGCTAAAATTCAATTTCAATCGTTAAGTATACGTTTCTGGTGATTTTGATTCAATTTTGTTTTTCTGTAACACTAGTATCAACCCCAATCTGTTCATAAATAAAAAGTAAAAGCAGAAAAACTTTTACCGCAGAATGGTTTCCTCCGTACTATCGCAGACATTTATAGATGCTTTCATTGATTTCAGGTTAGTGCAGTGATTGGCAGCTCGACTTGCACCTCTTAATATGAGTTAAAACTCTAGGTATTAAATAAGCGGTGGCTGTATTAAATAAGCGTAGCACTAACAACATTACCTTTCTTTCTAACCGCCAAGCGCTCGTATTTTCCAATTAATTTCCAATGGCGTTTGTTCGGGTCATTTTCGCTTTTGCCGCAAGGTGGCGGCAACGATTGCTGGCGAGAGGATCTGGCCAGCCATACAGACTCGCTCTCATGCTTTTTTGTTCTTTGTTACGGCGACGGACAAACGAGTCTGTCGGCAGTACGCAGACCAGAAATACGTACAGTCCACTGAACACCGAGGCTCCCGTTGCTATTTTTTATTGGAACTATTCTAATTAGTGATTGAAAGTAGTTAAAATTACAATAATATTTCTTTGGCAACGCAGTGTTCTTATGGGGAGTTTATTATCAAATATACTGAACAAAGTGGTCCTTCGGGCCGGATCTTCAAGTTTTCCACGCCGTCGACGAGTACTGTGTGACTGAGAACTCCGAAGATAGCTGAGCGGCCATTTCTCTGTTAGCGGTTTGTTTCCTACTTTCGTCTGTCGCTCTTTCTTTCCCGCAGCCCAAAGAAGTTTCGAGAGCAAGAGGTATCATCTCTTCAACCCTATCGGACTCGCTGCAAGTATTTCTGAAGACGTTCTGTGAGTTTCAGTTCGTTTGGAGGAGTTCAGCCATTGTTCGATTGGGAGAACACCTCGTGNCTACTGCCTCCACTACTGCCTCCACTACTGCCTCCACTACTGCCTCCACTACTGCCTCCACTACTGCCTCCACTACTGCCTCCACTACTGCCTCCACTACTGCCACCACTACTGCCTCCACTACTGCCTCCACTACTGCCTCCACTACTGCCTCCACTACTGCCACCACTACTACTTCCACTACTGCTTCCATGGCTCTCGCTGCTGCCTTTAGAATAATGGTAACTTACACCGTTATCCCCTCCATGATTACCATCGGTATTTCCTCCGTGATGACCTTCGTAATGCCCTCCATGATAACCGCTGCTATGTCCTCCGAAATCACCACTATGCCCTCCAGAATTACCGCCGCTGTGAACACCGCTATTATTATATCCTCCGTGATGCCCGCCGTTGTATCCCCCATTATGTCCACTGCCATGCCCTCCGTGATGACCACCGCTGTGACCTCCGCCATGGTTATCACTATGACCTCCATTATATCCGCCGTTGTGTCCGCCATGTCCTCCCATTCCTCCTCCGTGTCCACCCATCCCTCCACCGTGTCCACCCATTCCTCCGTATCCTCCACCATGCTCATAAGATTCATCGCTGGCCTGACTTCCACTGTGGCCATCATTATGTCCCCCACTATGACCTCCATTGTATCCGGCGTTGTGTACACCATGTCCACCCATTCCTCCGTTTCCCTCCATTCCTCCTCCGTGTCCTCCCATCCCTCCACCGTGTCCTCCCATTCCTCCTCCGTGTCCATCCATCCCTCCACCGTGTCCTCCCATTCCTCCTCCGTACCCTCCCATACCTCCTCCATGTCCCTCCATTCCTCCTCCGTGTCCACCTATTCCTCCTCCGTGTCCACCCATCCCTCCGCTATGCTCATAAGATTCACTGCTGCTATGCTCCACGCTGTATCCTAATTCGTTGTATCCGGGACCGTAGTTCACCCCAACGTGATGCTTTTCTTTCATCGCCATTAGGTAGCCGTCGCAGAATGCGAGCTTCTTTCTTTTGGGTGTCATCAGAATGAAATTCAGTAACCCTTTTTTTCCTGGCAAATGCAATCTGCCATCTTCATCAATCCATACAGGGTCAAATCCAGGGATGAGTTCCGTCTTGTTAGTGTTCCTTCTGACCCGTACAAGAGCATTGGCGTAATCATCTGTCAAGAAACAAGAAAAGAGACGGGTTTCATTACAGTCCTATGGAATTTAGAAAATTTGATCATGGAAATACACATGAATACCTTTGTTAATTGGTGTGGCGTACACAAATATCTGTATGTTCCAGTAGAAGAACATGCAGACGACCACGCTCTTAATGTTAAGATTTGGTAGCATCTTCCTAAGGAAAATAAAATAATAAATATGATGACATTATACTTCATATTACGTGAATACTTATCTACTGAACTCAACCAATTCTTACAAGGAATGAGAATGAGCTTTTAAGTTGTTATAAATTGTATGAAGGATACACTGAAACATCGTCAATGCATTATCTACGACAAATTTGCCTTTACTCAATATCATACGATCATATAATAGACAAAAAAAGCACTCGGTGTTTTTCTACAAAATGAATCGATCGGATTTAATTTTTTGGAAGATTAAATTGTTTCCTGAATAACTGCTTGCAGTAGTGCCGTCCAGAAAGTAAGATTACAAGGCTCCTGCAAGTCGTAAGGATATTATTTTCAAAGTTGCTGCACTTTCAGGAGAAATTCTCTATGGTTCCAACGAGAGGCCACATTGGTCAATCTGTCGATTGCAACAGTCACTTCTTTGTTGAGTCTGTTCTTTCACATAGGGTGATTCCACGCCCCTGCCTCCACCTTCTGTAGGTGCGAGATCTGCGCCGTTAATCGTATCTTGACTTTTCGTAATTAAACTACTGTGCGTATTCATCGGAGACATGTGGAAACGACGTGCAAAACAGAAGTAATGCGCGTCTACCATGCTGGTTGCCTCAGTGAGGATCTCGGGCGGCAGTTGGTGCCACTAAGTAGAGGCTGTTCGCCTTGCTCACAAAACATACCCTTAAAAGTGTGGAAGAGACGCGGCATGGTAGTTCAGTGGTTAGAATACTTACTCGCAAAGTGAGAGACCTGGGTCCCAGTAATGTCGCTATTTTTCACACTTGTTATTCCTTTAAAAATCTGAACGGTGGTTATGTAAAAAAATTATCTACATACCTATAAATATATGCACCTTCCGGTTTAAAAAAAATGCTGCAACCTTCCTCTGGACAACCCATTCTTGCCTTCCTTTTATTTTAATGTAACGTAAATTAATTTGCGTCTAACCTTTTGGTCGGCTTATTGAATGTTTGGCAATTTTCTGCTTTGGCGGACGAATGCATTCCATTTGCATTACCTTTAGGTAATATTTTAGTGGCAGAAATAAAGGTGAGCATCGAACTGAAACCTAACCGAATTCCGAAAACGGAAATGAACGTTGTTCCTTTCGGGAGGTGAACCGTACCGTTCCGGTCTGAAATACGTTCAACTGAATAGTTCAATTGTTCAATTAAACTGAATTGTTCGTTCCGTTCCGATTTTCGGTTTACACTCAATGTGCAGCATAAATTATACTCACTAGAGGTGTAGCGTGGATTTTCTACTGTCTAAAAAAAAACTTAGTTACATACATTTATATGATAAACGGACTATACCTCATTATTATTTGCAAGCTTGCTCAAGCATTTAAAGTCACATAATGCTATATATATATATATATATATATATACATACATATACCAGTATGGATAATATAGTGGGTGGCCTTTGTCTACCCCTCTGTCTTTTCTCTTGAATCCTACCTTCATTGACTTTCTTTAGCAAGGTCTCTCCTGTCAGTATTTGACCCACCCATTTTCTTCGCCAATGCTTAANATATATATGGGGCTGCAAAGAACTGAAAACCCTAAAAAATTAAAAAAATAATTTTATAGTAAATAATGAAGCGGTAAGCCGATTTCAAACGGTTTCACCATTTACCTACGTAGAACTCGGAATTAAACCGAAATTCAGTTTTTTTATCGGAGGGGAAAACCAAAACGAAGGATACAACGGTTTAATGTTGGTAGTAGTAATAGTTTTATTGAAATTGATTCGAAAGCAGAAGTCATGTCGCACGTAGGCTCCCGCTGGGAGTCGAACCCGTAACCACCTTCACCGTAGTCGAACGCGTTGCCCACTTGGCTATCTGTGAGCCCGGATTCAATATGTTTTAATAATTGATACCATGCAGTCTGTATAGTCTATGAAAATAAATCATCTTTACAAAAATGATTCGCTCCAAATTATCACTTACCTTTGAGTATAGAATCGCCCAGGTTTGGATGCAAGAACGACTGCAAGTATCTTTGTCCATTCGAGAGTACCCACCCTTATATACCTTGCTATTCAGGGCAATGCACTTCACGAGACAAAAAACTGCATTTTGGTTATTTCCAGCTTCATATCGCCGCCCTCCTACCGCTGCTGTATTTTAACCCCTTAATTAAGATATGAATTCTGAGTATTTCGTAAATTATTGTTAAGGTTCAACTTTTCAGCAACTCTTCCATTTAAAAATTAGAGAGCATGATAACAGTATGAAAGGTTTTTAGTAATTTGTCTATCAGTAATAAATAGCACAAGAAATAATTATTAAACCTATGTTTTATCATGATACTTAATGAGTCAATACTATTCAATAGCTTATCCGCAACTTAGTGTTAGGTCGAGTGAATGAAAAACACAAGAAATAAGTAATAAATCCTTGAATTTTCGATCATGTAACGCACAATGTGATTTTATGAGGGCTGTATGATAAGTACCTGTGGTAGGCAAGAAAACGCATTTTTTTAACTTCTTTTGAATTTATTTCTCAATATAGTCTCCTTTCGACTCAATACATTTAGTCCAGCAATATTCTAATGAAAAACACAAGAAATAAGTTACTCATCGTTTAATTTTTCGGTCATATAACGCACAATGTGATTTTACTGTTTTCATTAGATCGATTCCACTATAGGAATCACATTAGCGTCTATATATCTGCTCCTTTAGGTTCAGTTTGCAAAAGGCTGTTATATTAAAATATGTAACTCTTGTTATACATGAGAGGTTTTAATAACACCTTACTATTTTTGCTCCTTACCCGTTACATTCAGTATAAGTTCGCAGGGCTCTCAGTAAGCAGGGCGGCCGCCAAACACCAATTTTAATGTTGCCCATCCGAATTTTAGATTCATCAACGTTTGTCAAGAAAGTTAAGAATTAGCTCTGGTATTAATCAATTCTTTTATGCAATTTGTCATTTTGGATTCAAGCGCAGCATTATATTGTTCATTTTGCCATAAAATTGATGAAAATATAAAGTTTGTAATTTCTGTTAATTCATCATTCATTCAAGAATTACGTAGTGATTAGAAAACTTCACCGTTAAGAATGACACAACTTAAATTTAAAGTGGTTATGAAGCCTGTAATTGTGAAATGGATATCTGAAGGTATACTTATCTTGATTGCGGAAGTTAAATACTTTAATTCAATTTCGCAAAAGAAAAAATGCTTAACTGCGAAGCCTAAAGAGGCCAACAATTAACAAGTAAACGGCTAATTAGAGGAAACTGATAAGACAATGGTAATCAGCTCACTTTTATATATCACGTGATGAGAGTACTCAAAAGTGAAGTATATAAAGCAAAGTTTTGTTAGCAAATGAACATAAGTCAGCAGTCGTCTTTTTCACAAACTCAAGGCGATCATGGTAAGAAGTCTCGTTTAAAAATTAGTCTCTCAAATTTACTGGTTATTAAATTTAAAAGTCTGTGACTCTCCCAGTTAGTGTTTACTCAATATTTCCTTTGAATGTGTTTCTGGACAGTTAAACTTAAGATGATAGACAAAGTTACATTAGCTGCATTAATTATTTCTGGATGACATAGGGAATTGTTGAGGCAGTCTACGTGGTTCATTGTATATTTATGTATGAAAATATTTCTCTTGCAGAATATGGCGTTTCAACTGAGGACTATTGGCGCTTGCCTTCTTGTCTGTTGGGGAACCCTTGTTATTGCTGATACCTCGGCGATTGAGCAAGGTTCCGGTATGATTCTTTATTACGCATTGTCATTCCTAATTTTAATATTATTTCTACCAAATACACAACACTTTAGTTGGAGAGATTTTTTTCCAATATTGAAAATTATCATCAACCCGAAAATGATCCATGCAAATATCTACAATCATTAAAGGTAGACGATACTTGTACTTTCTTCTCTATTAAGTTTCGCTTTTGGGGTGGGCGCATCAATCCACCGACTATCATCTTTCAAGTCTTACGAGCAACAGAATTATATTTCATATATCATCCATTTTTCTTGATTTGCCTCAAAGAAGAGACTTGAGAATTGGGAAATGCTTCATCGTCTTTTCTATTCCTATAGTCCTTATGTCTCAAATTTTTTTTATTTATTAAGATCTGCATTGCAATTTGGCCAGGTGGCAACGCTGGAGGGAAGTATAACATGATAATTTGAAAACTTTTCTTTCATTGCCATGGATAATCTGAATCGCTGCGGATTATTACTTTCTTCGCTCATCTCGATCACATAAACTCTCTCTCTCCACTTCCTTTCCACATTTTTTTGTTATTCCCAATTATACTTTTCCATGATTCCTTGAATAGACAAGTGTGTTTCTTCTCTATGTTCAAAACGGAGATTGGAATAATGAAGCGGTTAAAGGTGTTTTTCCTTCAGTTAAATTACACCATAAATTATACCCTGAGAGCCGCTTTTCGGCGTTTTAAAGATTGTGCATGTAACATGGCTCTACTTCTCTGATCGGTAACTTCCATACCGTAGTAGTCGGCAGTAGTAATAATGAAATTTAAATTCTCATTTATAACAGTGATTGTCTATTGTTTCTGTAGAAGTCGAGTAACTTGCAATTAGTATGGTACTTATCGATCTTTACTTCCCGTTGAGAATCATCGAGCAGTACAGCTGTTCAACGTTATAATTTTCAGTGTGGGTGTGCATGTTCCATTAGAAATCCATAACCAGATTTTACATAACTATCAAACTTAGCAGTAAATTAAATTAGCAGCATTTAAATTAGACGCCGCGGAGATGTAAGGTTACTCCGGTTAAATTCCAGAAAATTCAAAGCACCTCAATAATAACTGCATGTTAAGGGAAAGGATAAGTTAATTTACTTTTCACATTGGGGTGTGCGCCTTAAAACCCAAGGGTAAACAGATGTGAAAAATAGAATACAGTTCCTTGAGAATTGTATGAAGCTCATTCCAGTAGTTTGCAGGTTCCATTACTACTGCAAATTTAATTTATAATAATTATCGTGAAAAATTAAGCCAAGTTTTATAATAAAAGGAATTCTATAAAAATTTACATTCTTATTGTCTAATATGGATTTTAACTCCAAATTATCAACTTCAATGTTATTGATAATTTTCGCTTACAATATCCAGTCCAATCAAAAAAAAAACGCACCCGTTCTCCATGAGGGTGTTTTCTCGAAAAGAAATGTTTTCTCAGAGAGAAAAATATTGCAGTTCTGTTTTTTTCAATAAAATCGTCTTTTCTTTTTCCCTTCTGTTACCACCATACTTATTAAACACTCTATGTAGAATATGTTATATTTTCTAGTCCAAATTGCATTTAGTAAAGACATTGCGTTTGAATTCTATTGTATTGAATTTTTTACAATGGAGGTGATCGGATCTTTCAGTATGCATTTAAACAGCAGTATATTCGACCCAATATATTAAAAATTATAACATTGAAAAAAAAAGTATCATAAAATCTTAAATTATTGCGGGAAATTTTATGTGCGGATATAGAATATATCGGCGATATAACCTTACTATATATATGTGTGTGTGTGTGTGTGTGTGTGTGTGTGGTGTATATGTATATGTATATGTATGTATGTATGCATTATATCTTTCAAAATAGCTGGGAACAACACAGTCAGCGAATATGGATCTGAATTTGATCCAGATTGGATCGATAATGATGGCCGATTACACGTTCCGGGTGGAAAAGGGTTGCTGAACTTCATCATGATGACACCCAAAAAAAAAAAGCTCGCTTTCTGCCAAGGTTACCTGATGTCGCAGAAAAAAACTCATCACGTTGGAGTAAACTACGGTTCTGGATACAACGAACTTGGATACAGCATGGAGCAGGGCAGCGGTGGATCTGATGAGCATAGCGGAGGGATGGGTGGACACGGAGGAGGAATGGGAGGACACGGAGGAGGAATGGGAGGACACGGAGGAGGAATGGGAGGACACGGAGGAGGAATGGGAGGACACGGAGGAGGAATGGGAGGACATGGAGGAGGAATGGGAGGACATGGAGGAGGAATGGGAGGACATGGTGGACACAACGGAGGATATAATGGAGGTCACGGTGGATATAATGGTGATCAGGGCGGAGGTCACAGCGGTAGTCATCATGGAGGGCATGGCAGTGGAAATCACGGAGGACACAATGGCGGACATCCCGGAGGATATAATAACACCGGAAGTAACAGCGGCGATCATCACGGAGGGCATGGCAGTGGACATCATGGAGGACACGGTGGACACAACGGAGGGCATCACGGAGGAAACAACGGAGGACATCACGGAGGAAACAACGGAGGGCATCACGGAGGAAACAACGGAGGGCATCACGGAGGAAACAACGGTGGACATCACGGAGGAAACAACGGTGGACATCACGGAGGAAACAACGGTGGACATCACGGAGGAAACAACGGTGGACATCACGGAGGAAACAACGGTGGACATCACGGAGGAAACAACGGTGGACATCACGGAGGAAACAACGGTGGACATCACGGAGGAAACAACGGTGGACATCACGGAGGAAACAACGGTGGACATCACGGAGGAAACAACGGTGGACATCACGGAGGAAACAACGGTGGACATCACGGAGGAAACAACGGTGGACATCACGGAGGAAACAACGGTGGACATCACGGAGGAAACAACGGTGGGCATCACGGAGGAAACAACGGTGGACATCACGGAGGAAACAACGGTGGACATCATGGAGGAAACAACGGAGGGCATTATGGCGGACATAGCGGTGGAATCTCTCATAGCTCTGAGTACAGCCATGAAATTCATGGAAGTGGAAGCAATGAGAGTCATAATAAACCTGGTCATCATAATAATGGAGGTTATACCCTTCCGCATATGCCAGGAAAGAAGATCATTCGCTACGGTAACAAACTTATAATTGTCAGTGTTCGCCCAAAGGTGAAGGTTCACGGCTACGGAGGTGAAATAGGCGGCAGAAATATGAATTCTGTTACGCTAATTTCATACTGTCGAATGCTCATTGACACAAGTCTTTAAAGTACCGCAAAACATCAGGAGATCTTGCTTCGTGCTGTTGGTACTCTTTATCTACATGCAATGCACAATCTAAGAGCACTAAGGAAAAGGAATAAAAACAAAGAATAAATATATAGCTGGAAATATTGTATGTCACCACTAATAAAGATTTTAAACTTCCATGACTTTGTCTTAAAAATTTCATGCGATTATGGGCGACTGAGGTGGTCCTCTGGAAGCGAGTACACGCGATTCAGTTCATGATTGTACTTAATACTGTGATCTGTAGCAGATATTTTTTCAAAATTTAAAAGCTCTCCGAAAAAAGCAAAAAGAGAATCATTAGGGGGATTCTACCACCTGCATGGCAGTTTGGAGAAGGAACCACATACAATTCATATATAATTTTAATATTCTACATTGCATATTAACGTTATTTATGTTAAACAACATGTGTATTAACAAAGATCTAGACCAATTCAGCACTGCGACAATTGAGCGCGCCCCACTACTTCACTTAACGTAAAACTATGTTATATTAATTTCTGACAATCTTAAGGATGGCATAGTTTGTCAAAAATTGTTATAGTTTTACGCTTCTTTGTTTAAGAGATGTAACTATAACAGTATTTGTTAATAATCTATTAAATTTCGTCAGCAGCATTTCCTTTAAATTTCGTCGGCAGTATTTACTTTGACCATCAAATATATATGTTTAAAGACCTTGAATCCACTATTTCAACATTCTAGTTTTATATAAACGCTATACTGTGTATTATTTTATATATACACTATGTAATTGATTCATCAGTTACATTCTTAGCTTTTTTTAGGGCGGTAGTTCTTCAAATCTTCCTTGTTTCCTTTCTTGTGCAAAAGGACAATCTTTGCATGGTTCCATTCCTTCGGAATTCTCCCTTGTCTAAGGCAATTAGTGAATAACTGCGCTAGGA